>WHNR01000474.1:0-28939 GCA_009859135.1 Formica selysi
TTGGTAATGTGCGCAATCGGACGTAACTAAGTCGTTCCGAACGAAGGAAACTTGCGTACATAGCGATCTTAGCTCTGTGTGCGAGAAGCGTTGTTCCTCATTTCGCTTGATGTGTATGAAAATTTCGGCAATCTCGCTTACAGGCACGTAACTAAGTCGTCCGAACGAAGGAAACTTGCGTACATAGCGATCTTAGCTCTGTGTGCCGAGAAGCGTTGTTCCTCAATTTCCTTGATGTGTTATGAAAATTTCGGTAAATCTCACTTACAGGTACGTAACTAAGTCGTTCCGAACGAAGGAAACTTGCGTACATAGCGATCTTAGCTCTGTGTGCCGAGAAGCGTTGTTCCTCAATTTCCTTGATGTGTTATGAAAATTTCGTAAATCTCGCTTACAGGTACGTAACTAAGTCGTTCCGAACGAAGGAAACTTGCGTACATAGCGATCTTAGCTCTGTGTGCCGAGAAGCGTTGTTCCTCAATTTCCTTGATGTGTTATGAAAATTTCGGTATATCTCACTTACAGGTACGTAACTAAGTCGTTCCGAACGAAGGAAACTTGCGTACATAGCGATCTTAGCTCTGTGTGCCGAGAAGCGTTGTTCCTCAATTTCCTTGATGTGTTATGAAAATTTTCGGCAAATCTCGCTTACAGGCACGTAACTAAGTCGTTCCGAACGAAGGAAACTTGCGTACATAGCGATCTTAGCTCTGTGTGCCGAGAAGCGTTGTTCCTCAATTTCCTTGATGTGTTATGAAAATTTCGGCAAATCTCCTTACAGGCACGTAACTAAGTCGTTCCGAACGAAGGAAACTTGCGTACATAGCGATCTTAGCTCTGTGTGCCGAGAAGCGTTGTTCCTCAATTTCCTTGATGTGTTATGAAAACTTTCGGTATATCTCACTTACAGGTACGTAACTAAGTCGTTCCGAACGAAGGAAACTTGCGTACATAGCGATCTTAGCTCTGTGTGCCGAGAAGCGTTGTTCCTCAATTTCCTTGATGTGTTATGAAAATTTTCGGCAAATCTCGCTTACAGGCACGTAACTAAGTCGTTCCGAACGAAGGAAACTTGCGTACATAGCGATCTTAGCTCTGTGTGCCGAGAAGCGTTGTTCCTCAATTTCCTTGATGTGTTATGAAAACTTTCGGAAATCTCACTTACAGGTACGTAACTAAGTCGTTCCGAACGAAGGAAACTTGCGTACATAGCGATCTTAGCTCTGTGTGCCGAGAAGCGTTGTTCCTCAATTTCCTTGATGTGTTATGAAAACTTTCGGAAATCTCCTTACAGGACGTAACTAAGTCGTTCCGAACGAAGGAAACTTGCGTACATAGCGATCTTAGCTCTGTGTGCCGAGAAGCGTTGTTCCTCAATTTCCTTGATGTGTTATGAAAACTTTCGGTATATCTCACTTACAGGTACGTAACTAAGTCGTTCCGAACGAAGGAAACTTGCGTACATAGCGATCTTAGCTCTGTGTGCCGAGAAGCGTTGTTCCTCAATTTCCTTGATGTGTTATGAAAATTTTCGGCAAATCTCGCTTACAGGCACGTAACTAAGTCGTTCCGAACGAAGGAAACTTGCGTACATAGCGATCTTAGCTCTGTGTGCCGAGAAGCGTTGTTCCTCAATTTCCTTGATGTGTTATGAAAATTTTCGGCAAATCTCGCTTACAGGCACGTAACTAAGTCGTTCCGAACGAAGGAAACTTGCGTACATAGCGATCTTAGCTCTGTGTGCCGAGAAGCGTTGTTCCTCAATTTCCTTGATGTGTTATGAAAACTTTCGGTATATCTCACTTACAGGTACGTAACTAAGTCGTTCCGAACGAAGGAAACTTGCGTACATAGCGATCTTAGCTCTGTGTGCCGAGAAGCGTTGTTCCTCAATTTCCTTGATGTGTTATGAAAATTTTCGGCAAATCTCGCTTACAGGCACGTAACTAAGTCGTTCCGAACGAAGGAAACTTGCGTACATAGCGATCTTAGCTCTGTGTGCCGAGAAGCGTTGTTCCTCAATTTCCTTGATGTGTTATGAAAATTTTCGGCAAATCTCGCTTACAGGCACGTAACTAAGTCGTTCCGAACGAAGGAAACTTGCGTACATAGCGATCTTAGCTCTGTGTGCCGAGAAGCGTTGTTCCTCATTTCCTTGATGTGTTATGAAAATTTTCGGCAAATCTCGCTTACAGGCACGTAACTAAGTCGTTCCGAACGAAGGAAACTTGCGTACATAGCGATCTTAGCTCTGTGTGCCGAGAAGCGTTGTTCCTCAATTTCCTTGATGTGTTATGAAAATTTCGGCAAATCTCGCTTACAGGCACGTAACTAAGTCGTTCCGAACGAAGGAAACTTGCGTACATAGCGATCTTAGCTCTGTGTGCCGAGAAGCGTTGTTCCTCAATTTCCTTGATGTGTTATGAAAATTTCGGCAAATCTCGCTTACAGGCACGTAACTAAGTCGTTCCGAACGAAGGAAACTTGCGTACATAGCGATCTTAGCTCTGTGTGCCGAGAAGCGTTGTTCCTCAATTTCCTTGATGTGTTATGAAAACTTTCGGTATATCTCACTTACAGGTACGTAACTAAGTCGTTCCGAACGAAGGAAACTTGCGTACATAGCGATCTTAGCTCTGTGTGCCGAGAAGCGTTGTTCCTCAATTTCCTTGATGTGTTATGAAAATTTCGGCAAATCTCGCTTACAGGCACGTAACTAAGTCGTTCCGAACGAAGGAAACTTGCGTACATAGCGATCTTAGCTCTGTGTGCCGAGAAGCGTTGTTCCTCTATTTCCTTGATGTGTTATGAAAATTTTCGGCAAATCTCGCTTACAGGCACGTAACTAAGTCGTTCCGAACGAAGGAAACTTGCGTACATAGCGATCTTAGCTCTGTGTGCCGAGAAGCGTTGTTCCTCAATTTCCTTGATGTGTTATGAAAACTTTCGGTATATCTCACTTACAGGTACGTAACTAAGTCGTTCCGAACGAAGGAAACTTGCGTACATAGCGATCTTAGCTCTGTGTGCCGAGAAGCGTTGTTCCTCAATTTCCTTGATGTGTTATGAAAATTTTCGGCAAATCTCGCTTACAGGCACGTAACTAAGTCGTTCCGAACGAAGGAAACTTGCGTACATAGCGATCTTAGCTCTGTGTGCCGAGAAGCGTTGTTCCTCAATTTCCTTGATGTGTTATGAAAACTTTCGGTATATCTCACTTACAGGTACGTAACTAAGTCGTCCGAACGAAGGAAACTTGCGTACATAGCGATCTTAGCTCTGTGTGCCGAGAAGCGTTGTTCCTCAATTTCCTTGATGTGTTATGAAAATTTTCGGCAAATCTCGCTTACAGGCACGTAACTAAGTCGTTCCGAACGAAGGAAACTTGCGTACATAGCGATCTTAGCTCTGTGTGCCGAGAAGCGTTGTTCCTCAATTTCCTTGATGTGTTATGAAAACTTTCGGTATATCTCACTTACAGGTACGTAACTAAGTCGTTCCGAACGAAGGAAACTTGCGTACATAGCGATCTTAGCTCTGTGTGCCGAGAAGCGTTGTTCCTCAATTTCCTTGATGTGTTATGAAAATTTCGGCAAATCTCGCTTACAGGCACGTAACTAAGTCGTTCCGAACGAAGGAAACTTGCGTACATAGCGATCTTAGCTCTGTGTGCCGAGAAGCGTTGTTCCTCAATTTCCTTGATGTGTTATGAAAACTTTCGGTATATCTCACTTACAGGTACGTAACTAAGTCGTTCCGAACGAAGGAAACTTGCGTACATAGCGATCTTAGCTCTGTGTGCCGAGAAGCGTTGTTCCTCAATTTCCTTGATGTGTTATGAAAATTTTCGGCAAATCTCGCTTACAGGCACGTAACTAAGTCGTTCCGAACGAAGGAAACTTGCGTACATAGCGATCTTAGCTCTGTGTGCCGAGAAGCGTTGTTCCTCATTTCCTTGATGTGTTATGAAAATTTCGGCAAATCTCGCTTACAGGTACGTAACTAAGTCGTTCCGAACGAAGGAAACTTGCGTACATAGCGATCTTAGCTCTGTGTGCCGAGAAGCGTTGTTCCTCAATTTCCTTGATGTGTTATGAAAATTTTCGGTATATCTCCTTACAGGACGTAACTAAGTCGTTCCGAACGAAGGAAACTTGCGTACATAGCGATCTTAGCTCTGTGTGCCGAGAAGCGTTGTTCCTCAATTTCCTTGATGTGTTATGAAACTTTCGGTATATCTCACTTACAGGTACGTAACTAAGTCGTTCCGAACGAAGAAACTTGCGTACATACGATCTTAGCTCTGTGTGCCGAGAAGCGTTGTTCCTCAATTTCCTTGATGTGTTATGAAAATTTTCGGCAAATCTCGCTTACAGGCACGTAACTAAGTCGTTCCGAACGAAGGAAACTTGCGTACATAGCGATCTTAGCTCTGTGTGCCGAGAAGCGTTGTTCCTCAATTTCCTTGATGTGTTATGAAAATTTCGGTAATCTCACTTACAGGACGTAACTAAGTCGTTCCGAACGAAGGAAACTTGCGTACATAGCGATCTTAGCTCTGTGTGCGAGAAGCGTTGTTCCTCAATTTCCTTGATGTGTTATGAAAATTTCGGCAAATCTCGCTTACAGGCACGTAACTAAGTCGTTCCGAACGAAGGAAACTTGCGTACATAGCGATCTTAGCTCTGTGTGCCGAGAAGCGTTGTTCCTCAATTTCCTTGATGTGTTATGAAAACTTTCGGTATATCTCACTTACAGGTACGTAACTAAGTCGTTCCGAACGAAGGAAACTTGCGTACATAGCGATCTTAGCTCTGTGTGCCGAGAAGCGTTGTTCCTCATTTCCTTGATGTGTTATGAAAATTTTCGGCAAATCTCGCTTACAGGCACGTAACTAAGTCGTTCCGAACGAAGGAAACTTGCGTACATAGCGATCTTAGCTCTGTGCCGAGAAGCGTTGTTCCTCAATTTCCTTGATGTGTTATGAAAACTTTCGGTATATCTCACTTACAGGTACGTAACTAAATCGTTCCGACGAAGGAAACTTGCGTACATAGGTCTAGCCTGTGGCCGAAGCGTTAGTGTATAGCTATGCGGGTTCTAACGCAGGTCCTCTGAGGGGGGTGAGGGGCGAGGGGAAACCGGCGCGGGGGTATGACGTCACGCGGGGGAATCGCGTCCTAACCGATGGGCGAGGGGTCTGCGGAGAGGGGGGGGAGGGGGGACCGCGTCCTAACCGATGGGCGAGGGGTCCGCGGAGAGGGGGGAGGGGGACCGCGTCCTAACCGATAGGCGAGGGACCCGCTAACCTAACCGGTAGGCGAGGGGACCGCGGAGAGGGGGAGGGGGATCGCGGCGAAACCGATAGGTGAGGGACCCGCGGGGGGGGACGCGGGAAAGAAGGAGGGACCCGCGGGAAGAGGGACGCGAGCCGCGAGGAGGCGTGGGAGAAGGATAGCGCGAGGCGTCCATATGAGCGTAAGACAAAGATAGCGTTTGCATGCACGTTGGAGAGAGATGGCGCGAGGCATGCAAGTTGGAGAGAGAGATGGCGCGAAGCATGCACTTGGGAGAAAGAGAGAGAGAGAGAGAGATAGCGCGAAGGATGCACGCGGATAATACGGCGTTCGCAAGGCGGTGTGAGAGAGATAGCGCGAGGCATGCACACGTGTAGGAAAAGGATTGCGTCCGCATTGGCGTGGGAAAAGGATGACGTTCGCATGCATGTGGGAGATAGAGAGAGACAGCGCGAGGCATGCATGGACGTGGGAGAAGGAGGCGCAGAAATAATCGACATTTTTTTTTAAATATAATAATAATATTTATTTAAAATTTATGTTTAATATAATTGTGTGTGTGTATGTGTGTGTGTGTGTGTGTGTGTGTGTGTGTGTGTGTGTGTGTGTGTGTGTTTAAAAATATATATATATATATATAAAATATTAAAATATAAAAATATAAAATATACAAAAAGATATAAAATATGTATAATATAATAATAAGGCGACGCTCCATCTGAAACAGAAAAAATACAAGTCTTATTATAAAATGTAATTTTATAATCTATATAAATTTTTAAAAAATAGATACTTACAATTAATTCTTCGAGTATTTCAATGCGGTTCATAACGAGACGTCAGCTGCATTTTATATATCAAAGTCCCATTCCTTGTACATCACTTCTTCATGATCTCTCAGACGATGATCCAAATCTATTGTATTAGATTTCTTCAAGCCGATTTCTCGGCCTTGTATCATTTGTACAAGTGAAGTCACAGGAGTGTTTGTCGACAGCGCCGGGACACGGACATCTATGGGTTTGTAACGTTTGCGTAACGAATGTCTTAAACTTTCAAGTCGCGCGATTCGGCCAAACAGCGATTGAATTCCGCGCCTCTGTTGTAATATCGCGAGTCGGTACTGTTCTTCCAACCACTCGAGACACTCAAGGCACGTTCTTTCCCATAACCCGCATGAACACGCCGAGTCCACCTCTATGTAAAACTCCCATAGATATTGTTCTAATCGCGCAATGTATTTGGGTTTCTCCATATTTCCAATTCAAGTTTTTTTCACAACACAAGTTTTTGTCCAGCTTATACAATGCAAATTGGACACATATTGCAGGGCATTATCTGATACAGCGGTTTTCTACACTCTGCGCAAAACGATCCCAGGATTAGGTCAAAAATTGCACTTTCATGTTCTCGCACAACACGAATATTCGAAAATAAGTCTGAAATTCGCATAAAACAGTCTGTGCAAAATTTTTCGTTGACATCACTTTTATAATAAAAGTATATACAGCACATTTTCACCGCACCTAAACTATTTATTTCAACTCGGTTTAAAGTTCGTTGCTTTATGTCCGCAATAATATCAATACTGCAATCACTATTATAATCGGAATCCTCCGAAAGTATGCGGTCTTCGTCTGATGAATCGTCCAACAAATTCTCAAATGCCATCAAATTGCCATCTTCGAGAATGATATCCTCGTCATCATCGATAACTATAATTTCTTCGTCAGCCATAACACATATTGTTAAGATCGTCGTAAGGGCGTGGACGGTTGCGTACTATAACGCTGCACACTCCTCTCGATTATATATATTTAATTTAATATCTTTTGTCTCCTTCTAACTGGAGTATCACGTCTCATCTACCTCATCACTTTTCTACATCTTAAGCAGAGTATGTCGAGAGAAAGATTTAAGTTTTGCAGACTGTGCATATCTATTACACAGTTTTTATTCATACATAAAGGATGGGTTAAATAATTAAATTCACAGATAAATAGTAAAATAACTTATTTATTACAAGCATCGTGAAGAATATCATTTACAGCACATGTCAATAACTCGCAATCTATGAGAGATTCGCCGTTAAACATATCACTTTCACGTATCGCTTTTGCAGCGTCGCATACATTAGCGATATTATTCTGTTGTAAAACAGTTACAAATTGTTTGAATTTTTCATTTACAAGATGCGTATTTTCGCATAGCCAGTAATACATATGATCTATGCATTTTTCAAAATCGAATAAATAGAATAGAGTTGGCGGTTTCATGTATAAAGAATTATTGAATAATCCTATTTTTATAATATTCGAATCAGATATTTTAACCACTTCGAATGTTAAATCTCGGATCCGCAATGGGATTTCAGTCGATTGTAGAAGCTGTTCAATGTCTCCACGTTTCTGCATCAGCGATTTCCATGTTTCAAAAGGCAATATTATTTGATTGCCCCGATTATCGCCGAGAACCAATTCCACGCAAGATACAGCTCCAACGTTTATTCCAATGTCCAAATATTTGTATGACGTCGGGGTTAAGGCGTATCGTCTTCCGAGTATACGAACCGCACGACGAGGCTCGGATGAAATGCTAGGGAGTAAAAAAAAATATTATTTATATAAATACTTAAAAGATGTAAAAAATATTTAAAAAGTATAAAAAATTCTTTAAGTTAATTAAAACTTACTTGTTACATTTCTTCTTCTTACACGGTGAAGTTTCATCAGCATCTTGAATCGGAACGTAATAATTCATGCGGCTTCCTTCAGTAGGATACATTTTCTATGAACCTTTCACACAAGTGGTCGATGCAATACTGAACGTATTAAACATATTTAAAATATGTATTAGCGTTGCAAAATTGCAATGTGGTGGGGATTATTGCCGACGCGATATTTTTTTTCAATTTTTCCATTCAAGCGCCGATGTACGGCTGCTTCGCGATGACATCATCACAGGTGTGAGATTTAGCCGAATGCACAAAAATGCAACATAATATAAAATTTTCAAGCGCCGATG
Organism: Formica selysi; assembly: GCA_009859135.1. Lineage (NCBI taxonomy): Eukaryota > Metazoa > Arthropoda > Insecta > Hymenoptera > Formicidae > Formica > Formica selysi. The sequence goes on from WHNR01000474.1 coordinate 8,322, forward strand.
TGCTGCTGCTTGCGATGACATCACCCCAGATATCAGAATTCAAACGCGCGTGTCAAAACATGACAAAATCGTGAAATATAAGAACAAGTATCAAGGTTAAATTGTGCTAATATATAAGTAATCCAAAACTTTTGCGATGCATCTTGGCTGAGATGACATCATCTCTAGACGACCAAAAATGCATTAATCGACATTAGTCAAAATGTACGTGACAAATCGCGAAATAAGATTTAGGGATGCATAAAAATGCAACGTAATATAAAATTTTCAAGCGCCGATGTGTGGCTGCTTCGCGATGACATCACCCCTAGATATCAGAATTCAAACGCGCGTGTCAAAACGTGACAAAATCGTGAAATATAAGGATAATCCTCATGATTAAATTGCACTAACATACTTGGACAGCAGCGTATAATTTGAAACTTTCGCGATGCATCTTGGCTGAGATGACATCATCTCTAGACGACAAAAAATGCATTAATCGACATTAGTCAAAATGTACGTGACAAACCGCGAAATAAAGATTTAGTTGATACACATGATAGAAAGAGACATCAAGATAGAATATAAAATCATGGTAAAGAGGCACACCCTGTCAGTATTTTCGCCAAGAGTTCCGAGACAAGAGCTACTAGTAAGCGCGTCTTGTTAGCAAAATTATTGACATAAATATGGCGGAAAACAGTGCCGAACGAAATCTGCGCGAGCAATCTGCAAGGGTGAATTCGATAGAGGAGTACGTTGCGTGGGAGCAACGATGCGACGAATATATCGAATCGGTGGAAGAGCAAAGTCGAATCAAACGTCCACGATTATCGATCGGAATTCGACAATCGCTGATTGCCCGAATCGCACGACTCGAGGGATTGAAGAACTCGTTACGCACGCGTTTTGTACACGCGGGTGCAGGATGCAGTACGCGGCAACATGGATTGATTTGGCGAGAGATCGATACGGCGTTCGAGAGCCGCATATTGACTGGTGCGGTTATAAATCATAATCATATCGAGCCTCGTCAATTTTTCGAGGATGCCAAAGACATTGTACTCGAACACGTGCAAACCGTGCTGAAAAAACACTTTAATGTGAAAATTAATACAGTGTTCAATGGTGAATTTGTGACGGGTGATAAACGCGCAAATAAAAGTATCAATACCAGAAACTATGAACTCTTTCGCACAACCGATTTACGCGAATGGTACGAGCGGCGCGTTGTCGAGCCCACCCTTGCCTCGCTCGAAGAATTTCAAGAACGTGATAGCGGGTGGGCATTATCGCGAATACTCGATTTAATCGTAAATATAAATAAATATAATCCTTTGCGCGCGGGATGTCACATAAAATTACCGCGGGCGATAATGATGAAGAGAGCGGTAATCAACGTGCAATCTAATGACAATGCATGTTTCGCGTGGTCTGTGGTCGCCGCTCTACATCCAGCTGAAAGGGACGTAGGTCGGGAATCTTCGTATCCTCATTATACAACAGTGCTGAATCTCCAGGACATTGAGTTTCCAGTGACTGTGAATCAAATTAATAAATTCGAACTTCTCAACAATATCTCAATCAATGTATATAGTATCGAGGAAAAGAACATTGTCCCGATACGTCTAAGTGAGCTGAAAAGAGACAAACACGTCAACTTGCTGTACGTGGAAGACAACAACGTTGGACATTTCGCGTGGATCAAGAATCTATCCAGGCTCGTGAGCTCGCAATTGAGCAAAAAAGAACACAAGAAATATATCTGCGATCGGTACGTATATATTTAATAAAATACATTGTACAAATAATTGAACAAAAATAAAAATTATTTCTTTTTACAGATGTTTGCACTACTTTGGCTCGGACGACAAATTGCAATCACATACGGTGGACTGTCGAGAGATGAACGAGTGCGCTATCCGATTACCGAGCGATAAGGACAAGTGGCTCACGTTCAACAATTATAATCGGAAAGAGCGGCTTCCTTTCGTCGTGTACGCCGACTTGGAGTGTGTTTTGGAGAAGACGGAGGAAGAGAGAAATTACCAACATCATAAAGTATTTAGTATTGCTTATTATGTACATTGCTCGTACGACGATTCGTTATCCGCGTATCATTCCCGTCGCGATATCGATTGCATATCATGGTTCGTCGAAGAACTAAAAAATTTAGCGCAGCGTGTAAAAAGTATTTTATCAGCTAATGTCCCCATGGTAAATTTAACATCTGATGAATGTGAAAAATTTCACAACGCGACACAATGCCATATATGCGAGAAACCATTTGTACAAGACGATACACGCGTACGCGATCATTGTCATCTGACGGGGCGATACAGAGGTCCGCGCATTCAAATTGCAATTTAAATTATAAAGATTCTTTTTGCATTCCAATAGTTTTTCATAATTTATCCGGTTACGATGCACATTTTATTATCAAGGAAATAGCTACAGCGTTCGAAGGGGAAATTGAAATACTTCCGATAACAAAAGAAAAATATATATCGTTTACGAAAAATGTTAAACTTGGCGGAGAGAAATCACAAAATCATATTAAATTGCGTTTTATCGATTCGTATAAATTTCTCACAGCTAGTCTCGATAAATTGGCATCATTCTTGAATAAAGACAAACTCAAAATTTTAAAATCTGAATTTCAAAATTTATCAAATGACAATTTCAATTTATTAACACGGAAGGGCGTCTTTCCGTACGAATATATTGACTGCGTCGACAGGTTGCAAGATACGTGTTTACCACCGCGCGAATCATTTTACAGTTCCTTGACCGGTGACACAATATCCGAGAGCGATTACGCGCACGCCGAGAACGTGTGGGAGCGGTTCTCTATTCGAACGCTGGGCGAATATAGCGACTTGTATCTCAAAATTGATGTATTGTTATTAGCAGATATTTTTGAAAATTTCCGCGAGAGTTGTATTAAAAGTTATGGGCTCGACCCCGCGTATTACTATACTCTTCCCGGATACACGTGGGACGCCATGTTGAAACATACGAATATTACATTCGAATTGCTTACGGATATCGACATGGTTTTATTCATCGAACGCGGAATACGCGGTGGTTTGAGTCAATGTTCCAACAGATACGCACATGCTAATAACAAGTATATGGAATCGTACGATCCATCGAAACCTTCATCATATCTCACGTACTTTGATGTAAATAATTTGTACGGATGGGCAATGTGTCAACCTTTGCCCTATGCAGATTTTCGATGGGTCGACGACGTATCCGATTTTGATACATCATCGATCGCGCTCGATTCGCCTATAGGCTACATCCTTGAAGTCGATCTCGAGTATCCGCAACGTGTTCACGATGCGCACACTGACCTACCGTTTTGCCCGACACGCGACAAACCACCTGGTAAGCGGCAGGATAAGCTGCTCGCAACTTTATATGATAAGAAGCGTTACGTAATACATTACCGCAACCTGCAGCAATGCACGCGACACGGACTTCGAGTTACAAAAATACATCGAATATTACAGTTTTCGCAATCTCCATGGCTTCGCAGTTATATCGAACTCAATACACAATTCCGAACACTCGCGAAAAATGATTTTGAAAAAAATTTATATAAATTAATGAATAATGCGGTATTTGGCAAAACGATGGAAAATGTGCGCAATCAGGTTAATATTAAGCTCGTGACACATTGGGATGGAAGATATGGCGCAGAGGCGATGATCGCAAAACCAAATTTTCATAGTAGAAGCGTGTTTTCGGAGAATCTGATCGCCGTTGAATTGCGCAATCTCGAGGTGAAATTTAATAAACCAATCTACGTGGGTATGTGTATACTCGACATATCCAAGACATGTTTGTACGAGTTTCACCACGATTATATGGTACCTATGTATCGAGAGAAATGTAAAGTCATGTACACCGACACCGACAGTCTCATATATCACATCGAGTGTGACGATGTATATGAGAATATAAAGCGCAACGTCGACAGATTCGATACCAGCGATTATGCGGTGGACAATGTGTACGGTATACCGCTCGCGAATAAAAAGATACCGGGTTTAATGAAGGATGAAAATAATGGCACCATCATGACCGAATTCGTCGGACTTAGGGCAAAAATGTACGCGTTGCGAGTAGATGGTAAGAAAGACACGAAAAAAGTAAAAGGCGTCAAGAGTAACGTCGTCGCGAGAACGATAACGTTCGACGATTACACGCGGTGTTTGAACGAAGAGATTGAAATGACGCGTCAGCAGTCTTGTATAAGATCTAAATTACACGAAGTATACACCATCCGCGAGACAAAAATTGCTCTAAGTCCGTACGATGACAAGCGGTATATCGTACCCGAAACCACCGACACGCTACCGTGGGGACATTACAAAATACCGTTATAAATAAAAATCATGTATATTTATTGTAAATAAAAATTATATCTATATTTATTGTAAATAAAAATTATATGTATATTTATTGTAAATTATATGTATATTTATTGTAAATTATATGTATATTTTATAATGTATACAATATTGTTTATATTTGTAAAATATTATTATGTATTATTGTTAACATATTTATAATATATTATTTTTATCTATCCAAGAGTTGTGTGTCGCATCAAATCCCAGCCATTTCACATAAACCTCGTCACCCTTTTTGCGTATCACCTTTTCCACGAGATGTACGTCGGGATTAGCAACGCGTTGTAACTCGTATTCGTAAAATCCGCCAGCGATGGGATTCCCGCGCGAATCTTTGAGTACATAGGTCACGGGATTAGTTTTCTGCACTTTAACGATCTTAAACACTTCGGTCGACCAATTTGGCGTGTAACCTTTCTTAAAGATGGTCTTGACTTTACTCACGCGTACCGGATCGCCTACTTTGAATCTTGCCGGTGCCGCAATCTTTACGTTGCTGTATACCGTATTTAAAAGTTTATCGGCGATCGCGGGGGTAACATCGATAGGTCTCATACCGATAGTGCGATGTTTTCGCGCATTGTACTCTCCAACGAGCCTGGACAACGCGTCGATCCACTTGTAATTTCCATTAAGCGTAAACATTTTCCACATATTGTTCTTTAACGTTCGGTTGAATCGTTCCACGACCGAGGCTTTCATGACAGAGTACGTCGAATAATGATTAATGTTATGCTTCTTCACGAGTTTCTGTACATTTGCGTTGTAAAATTCTTTTCCTCTGTCGGTTTGAAGATTTTTCGGGCATCTTCCATCGTCTCGAATTATCTTTGCGATCGTATCCGACATCTCGTTTCCACTCTTACTCTTGAGCGCTACAGCCCACGCATACTTGCTCAACACATCGATAACTGTGAGTATGTAGTTGTAGCCTTTGTTGAATCGTGCATATGGACGCATCTCGACCACGTCCGCCTGCCACAGATCGTCGTATCCGTGTACTATGACACGCCTACGTGGGAAATTTTTTCTCGCTGGAGCATGCAATTCTTCCACGAGCAGCTGTTTTACAGAGGTCTTTTGCGACATATTTGATCGAGGCATAATTTGCAATAATGAGATAATTCCTCCACGTATATTCTTTATATATCTTTCTTCTCTTGCGCTGAATTAGATGTAGTCTGCGCGTGAGTTGCATACCGAAGCATTTTCTGCATCTCATCCATCATTATTTGCAGCGTTTGCACATTCGTCTCGAGCGTGATTATTTTTTCTCAAGTTCTTCCAGTCTATCTTCTAAAGACTTGACACGTATTTTCACGTACTGTTTGTTTGCGGCATCAGTATCATCTTCCGGTTGCGCTACCCGTCGTATCTTGCGCGACCTTGCGTCAAAGCCGGAGGCTGTCTGACACAGAGCGTTATCGCGCACGTAATTTCTTAGTAATCCATTCCATTGATAGTATGAGTTGTTTGGTGTTCCCAACGATAATCCAAATTTATTAATCGACATTTCGATACAAACAATAATGACAGACTGACTCGTTTCGCCGACGCATAGATTAATTTATAATAAGGCCAGCTTCGTAAAGTTCCTCGATAATTGATAATATTTCATTGTCGTGGGCATTGTTGCCGGCTTGACGCGAAGCTTCCAGCAATCGCAAGCGATCTACCAACTCGTTGGGATCATTCCAATGCACATAATCGATCTTATTATCGTTTAACGCCATAGCGCGCGGTATGTTTATACCTCTTCCAGCTTTTTTTCCAGGCGCTATTATATTTTTAATAGAAATTAATGGCGCTATTATATTTTTATACTTGTATCCCTTGTTACTTAACAATGGATTACGCATATCATTGCCACGTCTATGCGCATTTGTCGCCAGTAATATATTTTTGTATTTAATTTTATCATCGTCATTGTATACGTCACCGTCGGGTATTCTCTTGAAAATCAACTCGTAGAGACCTGGTGTTCCCACGTATCTTATTCCACCGATAATTATATTGTCATCTTTATCCACATCAAAAATTTTATCACCGAGCATCATTCCTTCGTTGCAAAATTTAACACCGTAAACATAATCCATATTGATATTTTTATCTTGACTCAAAATAGCTCCCACATATTTTTGCCCTAGTGGACCCAAATGTTCGCGCAATGTATTTTGACCCTCGGATGTTTGTAATTGATATTGAACTGACGTCACAAGCGTTTCAGGCGTAGATTCGAAAATTTCTTCCACATACGGAGACGATCTTTCGTACAATATTTGACTCGATTGTACATCTTTTATCGGAGTAGAAGCAACCACATTCGATAATTGTTTCATCCGCTTACGTTTTGATTGATTTGGAGTAGAAGTTATTAGCGAATCGTTCAATGATATATTTGACCTTGTTCGCTTTGTTCCAGACTCTTTTTTCAGATGCTTGTCTTCGAGCATACTCGATGGTTCGATTTTCGCTTCATTAGATTCCACATTGATTGTATTTTCGACAAGTTGTTTTAGAGGTTCGATAATTGGTTTAAAGTGCCTCTCCAATGCGACGTCTTCCTCCATTTGACCGGTTTTTAAAGAACGATATTTTTTGCGGATTGATTCGCTCGTTTTTACAATCTCTCTCGCAATCTTCTCACGATCGTCACTGTCAATCGTCGTCGTCATGTTGCGCTCGGACGAAAATTTTAGACGTTGCTCGATCGATGTATCGATAGCGACTAACCACTTTACGGTATTGCAAAATCGTTAAATCCTTTTCGATATCGTCCATTAGTCTGTAAACTGTCTTTATCAATCACTACAAATCCATACTCGTGTTGCCAACATTCCTGACAGAATGCGCGAAAATCGCCGTAAGACATGTCAGTATTTACATGATCGTTGTATACATGTTTCAAATTTGTACCATCTTGTTTAAATAAAATCAGTAAATTTGCATTGTCCCGTATAAGATGCTTGGGTATCCTGGCATACGTTTGACAAAGATAGAAACAGTCGACGCTCGAGTGTCGACCCATTGCAAAGTACTCTCTTATCGTATCTTGCTTATCGCATGCCACGTCGTCAAAGATAAAAATGGAATTCGGAAGCGCCTCGCTCGGTGGAATAACGTCACTATTATTAGAGAATGTAAAATAACCAATTTCATCGATCGATAATAGCAAATTTTCCAAATATCGATATTTCGGTTGTTGAAGTGATTTCGAGTATACGTACACATTCTCGAAATGTACACCGTGTGGACTTTCTATCAAACTTATCAACACGTTAGTCTTACCGCAATTCGAAGGACCGCAAATGATACCGCGTATAGTAGTCGGCAGCATGTTTCCATGCTTGCGTATTTCTTTCTCGGACATTACTCGTGTTTTATCGTCAAAATTTATCACTTTGATTATCGTCGCTTGTCGCGCGAACCGCATGTTTGCTCTCGCGAGTCTCAAATCAGATTTTGGAAAATGAGTCATCGGGGCCCTATTTATAGAGGTGCACCGAATCGAAACCGCTCAGTCTCAAAAATGTTTCTTCTTCTATCGGTTGACAGCGATATTCTCGAGCTTACCACCGAGCAGTTACAGATTATCCCCAAGATTGTTTTACTGCGAGACTTTGGTAGCTACGTGGAACAATTGTGGGACAAGCTTCCCGAACATATAAAAGCTGACTCAGAGGTTCAACAGTATCGTCGATGCACGCGACATTATAATTTGCCGTGCCAACAAACACATTTCGACGGTCCAACACCGTTAATAAAAGATTGTGGCAAATGCCAGCAAAAATTATAAGAGGTAGCGGTTTGTTAAATCGTGCGATAAACGCACTTCCTATCGAATTACATATTCCAGGCTATCAGTTTTGCGGACCGGGAACTCATTTAGAAACGCGATTGGCTAGAGGCGATCGAGGTATCAATCCATTGGATGCCGCGTGTCGCGAGCACGACATAGCTTATTCTGGAAGCAACGATCTCGGTCAACGACACGTTGCGGATAATATACTCGCCACGAAAGCGCGAACACGTATTACCGCGAGAGATTCGACTATTGGTGAGAAAGCAGCCGCTACAGCTGTTTGGGCGGCTATGAAAGCAAAGACAAAATTCGGTATGGGGATGAAAACAAAAAAATCATCGATGAAGAAAAAGACTGCGAAAAAACGAATACTTCCTATAGCGAAGCGCGGTGGTATCTTACCCATTTTACCATTATTGGGAGTTCTCGGTTCGTTGGCTGGCGGAGCAGCGGGAATCGCGAAGGCGGTGAACGATAGCAAGGCGGCGCAACGTCAGCTCGAAGAAATGCAGCGTCATAATCGCGCCATGGAAGGTCACGGTCTTTATCTCGCTCCATACAAGCGCGGACGAGGGTTCTCAACAGCGGCCAAGAAAAAAAAAAAACGTCAAAATAAAGATGCCTGTCGGTGTAACAACTAATGTACAATTGGAACAACTTGCAAGACGTATGCGTATACAATTTTTTAGAGGCGTTTTCATGCGGAATAATTTACCGATAAACGGTATACGGCGAAATGAGAGCGGTATCGTCAATTTGGATGACGTCGATGGTTTCGGTACTCATTGGGTTGCGTATGCAAAGAGGGGAGATCGTGTGGTATATTTCGATAGTTTTGGAAATCTTCGACCGCCCAAGGAATTAGTGCGATATTTTGGACAGAATGTTACAAATATAGAATACAATCACACGGCCTATCAGAATTATAATCAAAGTATTTGTGGACAATTGTGTCTTCGATTTCTTCAAACAGTCGATGATCGATATGAATTTAAAGCTTGACAATTCTCCGTCGCGTCTCAGTATTCGTTCGACAGTTTTCCAGCATGTCACTCACGCTTACGTTGACCGGCAAGAGTAGCGTTCTTGCTGTAAGCTACTTTCCGGCTATAGATTTAAGCGATGGCGATTATGAGCTTGGTTTAACGGATTTTGAAACTTATCATACGATATCGAACGTGAATTCTTGGAATAATAAATTTTATTTTGATAACGACGATAAGGAAATTACGATTCCCGAAGGATCGTACGAATTACACGCAATAAACGAATATCTCCGACGTGCAATTTTGCGACATCGACGCGTAGTTGATTCCAACGATATTGTTGATGGCGAAGAACACGATGAATATCCAATAATGCTTCGCGCTAATCATAATACGCTAAAAAGTGAAATCAAATGTGTCTATAGAATAAATTTTAGTAAACCGGGCAACGTTGGATCGTTGTTGGGATTCTCGTCGAATCGTATATTACAGCCTCGGATATGGCACGAATCGGATGTACCGATAAATATTATTAGCGTAAATATTATTCGTATAGAATGCAGCGTAACCACTGGCGCGTACAGCAATGACAAGCGCGTACACACGATACATGAATTTTCACCGAGCGTGCCGCCAGGATATAAGATATCGGAAACGCCAGCACAGATCATTTATCTACCGATCGTCGCACGGAGCATTACTGATTTAACGATACGCATTGTTGATCAAGAAGGACATTTGCTCGATTTTCGAGGAGAGGAAATTACCGTAAGATTGCATATACGGCGGCGGCAAAACTAAAGCGTTTGACAAATGAAATGCTTGTGTTGAACGAAAGCACGGAGCACGCGAGAGACAATATCTTTACGAGGGACAATATTTTTGCGAGAAGGCGAGTGACTGCGGTATCGGGTGACAATAATCAGATATCTGGTTACGCTAAAAATAACTCACCGCGTTGAATCGCGAGTTTTTAAAATCATTGGGATTCGTCGTACGAAATACTTGAACGATATGATTGACATCTTGAATATCGGAGGCGAGCCGATCTTTGACGATCGTATCGTCAAGATTGAGACTCATACGTACAATCCATACGCCAACACAACGCTTGGATATAGCGACGAGATACGGATACCGATACAACATCAAGATTTGTACACGTTACCATGTGAAAGTTTTCTATACGTCGAGGGAAAGTTGAAGGTGCGTAAAGTAGATGAAGGAGCAAGAGTGGTATTGGGAAACAATTGTGTCGCGTTTATGTTTGATGAACTTCGATATGAACTCGACGGTGTGGAGATTGACCGCAACAGAAACGTTGGAATAACTTCCACGATTAAAAACTATGTCTCTCTAACAACCGAGAAAGGTAAAATCTTGGAGAATGCTGCGTGGAATATGTCGCATAATGCTGCTGAAGCTTACTTCAATTTTTGCGTGCCGCTAAACCTACTATTGGGTTTTTGCGAAGATTATAAGCGAGTTGTGATCAACGCTCGTCACGAATTAATTCTGATACGTTCGCGCAACGACAACAATTGCATATTTGGACATGCTTCGGCTGAAGCTGATATCGAATTATTCAAGATACAATGGCGTATGCCTCATGTAATATTGAGCGAGGTCAATAAACTATCCTTGCTACGCGCGTTGGAAAGCGGGCGATACTTGAATATGAGTTTTCGCTCTTGGGATCTATACGAATTTCCTCTATTGCATAATACGACTAAGCATTCGTGGACTGTGAAAGCCGCCTCTCAGCTGGAGAAGCCGCGATACGTGATCTTTGCGCTGCAGACTGGCAGAAAAAATGCTGTGTCAAAAGATATTACTACATTCGACGACTGCAAATTGACCAACGTTAAACTCTATCTAAACTCGGAATTTTATCCCTACGATGATTTAAATTTAGATTTCGATAAAAATAGATTCGCCCTCTTGTTCGATATGTACTCTCGTTTTCGCAAATCTTATTACGGATGTGATAATGATGATGTGCTATTAAACATTTCAAAATTTTTACATTGCGGTCCTCTCGCGGTTATCGATTGCTCGCGACAAAACGAGTCTGTCAAAAATTCCACCGTGGACGTGAGATTAGAGTTTGAGTGCAAGGAGGATATACCTGCAAATACCACCGCCTATTGTCTCATCTTGCACGATCGCGTTGTCGAATATTGCCCATTGACCAACGTAGTTCGTAAAATTACCTAAATCAGCAAATATCCCCTCCAATGTCAAAAATATATAAAAATTAAGATTTGACGATCGACAGCAGTCGTACATCGTTCTTGCAGTCGTACGGTAATATTATCGGCATGATCGCGCCAACGTTTGTAGATCTGCAAGGATTCATTATCGGGCGAAACTTTGTCGTGAAGGAAGTAGCGATACTGAGAAATGGATTTGTTCTTTCTCACTACTTTTTTGCAAGTCCCGTACCATGGCGTGCGCTTACAAAATCTGAGAGATGCCAAGCTTCATGGCTAATCGGACATCACCATGGGCTTCAATGGGAGGATGGAAACGTTCCATACAGCTTCGCCAGGCGTTTGATTACGAGAGCTGTGATGGGTGCGGCGGAAGAGGAAGATGGAGCATCTCCTATCGTGTACGTTAAAGGACACGAAAAACGAGAATGGCTGGCCGATATACTTGACGATGATGCGAGAAACGATGTTATTATTGAGACCTTGGATGCGGACTATGAAGATATCACTTCGTTAAATAAGCTAGATGTTACTAATACTATGCGCTGTGAAAAACATTTGAAAAATTGCGCTTTACAAAATGTATTTAAAATATTCAATTGGTGGACGAATCATCATAAAGATTCACTCAAACATTTTTAGAATAAATTATTGTTAAAATATATTTTATTCTCTTTTGTTCTTCCCTTTTCCTCTTTCTTATCCCAGTATGCGAGTATTAAATTTCAGTACGTGACGTTAGATAGCGGCGTCAGCTAGTTAATTAAATATAGATGTTACATTTCAGTACATGGACATAGAGTTTAAATATTTGAATGGTGTATAAATAATTGTTTTGTCGTTCAATAGCCGTTCGAAAGCTGTTCAGAGCCGTTCAATAGCCGTTCAAAGCCGTTCGATAACCGTTCGATAGCTGTTCAAAGCCGTTCAATAGTCGTTCGAAAGCTGTTCAGAGCCGTTCGATAGCCGTTCAAAGCCGTTCGATAACCGTTCGATAGCCGTTCAAAGCCGTTCGATAGTCGTTCAAAGCCGTTCGATAACCGTTCGATAGCTGTTCAAAGCCGTTCGATAGCCGTTTGATAGCCGTTCAATAGCCGTTCGATAGTGGTTTATCTATAATATATTATTCATATTTAAAAGACTTGTAGACAATTGTCCGCGGGAACGTGCTACCTTTGTTTTCTTATCAAGAGTTGAGAGTAAGCGTTCTTCGTAAGTGATTCATCCCCTACTCTAAAATGTTCGAGACAATGTCTGGCCTGTCGTGGCTGTCACAACGTTTCGAGCAGCGAATAAAGAACACCGTGTGACGAGAAGTTTATAAGTTTATAAAAAGAAGTATTAAACATGTCTGAAACAGCCTGTACCTGCACATACATATATGTTATGCTGCCGCATTATCGGGTAAGTAGAATGTTCAATGTTTCTGTTATATATTTTGTCTATTTGTGGTATTAATTAATAATATATTTCAGCTTATTGAGGAAATTCGATTTTTAAATATCGAGCACCGGCGATACACGCGGTGGTTGCGGCGCAATATGCGGTGGGAGCTGGATAATATTTGGGGTGACACGCAAGAGGCACGCAAGTACGCGGAGTCGCATGAGTGGGCTTACGAGGATATTTTCAATCTTCGGAAATTATTCGGCCTCGAGCCATATGATGAGATTGAAGTATGGTGAATATTGTAAGTATCTATTTTTTAAAAATTTATATTAGATTTATAAAAATTACATTCTTATACTAATAAGACTTGTATTTTTTCTGTTTCAGATGGAGCGTCGCCTTATTATTATATTATACATATTTTATATCTTTTTGTATATTTTATATTTTTATATTTTTATATTTTATATATATATATATATATATATATTTTTAAACACACACACACACAACACACACACACACACACACACACACACACACACACACACATACACACACAATTATATTAAACATAAATTTTAAATAAATATTATTATTATTATATTTAAAAAAAAATGTCGATTATTTCTGCGCCTCCTTCTCCCACGTCCATGCATGCCTCGCGCTGTCTCTCTCTATCTCCCACATGCATGCGAACGTCATCCTTTTCCCACGCCAATGCGGACGCAATCCTTTTCCTACACGTGTGCATGCCTCGCGCTATCTCTCTCACACCGCCTTGCGAACGCCGTATTATCCGCGTGCATCCTTCGCGCTATCTCTCTCTCTCTCTCTTTCTCCCAAGTGCATGCTTCGCGCCATCTCTCTCTCCAACTTGCATGCCTCGCGCCATCTCTCTCCAACGTGCATGCAAACGCTATCTTTGTCTTACGCTCATATGAACGCCTCGCGCTATCCTTCTCCCACGCCTCCTCGCGGCTTCGCGTCCCCTCTTCCCCGCGGGTCCCTCACCTATCGGTTTCGCCGCGATCCCCCTCCCCCTCTCCGCGGGTCCCTCGCCTACCGGTTAGGTTAGCGGGTCCCTCGCCTATCGGTTAGGACGCGGTCCCCCTCCCCCCTCTCCGCGGGTCCCTCACCCATCGGTTAGGACGCGGTCCTCCCCCCCCCTCTCCGCAGACCCCTCGCCTACCGGTTAGGACGCGATTCCCCCGCGTGACGTCATACCCCCGCGCCGGTTTCCCCTCGCCCCTCACCCCCCTCAGAGGACCTGCGTTAGAACCGGCCTAGCTATACTACTGGTTGTTCTCAATTTCCTTGATGTGTTATGAAATTTTCGGCAAATCTCGCTTCAGGCACGTAACTAAGTCTTCCGAACGAAGGAAACTTGCGTACATACGATCTTAGCTTTGTGCCGAGAAGCGTTGTTCCTCAATTTCCTTGATGTGTTATGAAAACTTTCGGTATATCTCACTTACAGGTACGTAACTAAGTCGTTCCGAACGAAGGAAACTTGCGTACATAGCGATCTTAGCTCTGTGTGCGAGAAGCGTTGTTCCTCAATTTCCTTGATGTGTTATGAAAATTTTCGGAAATCTCGCTTACAGGCACGTAACTAAGTCGTTCCGAACGAAGGAAACTTGCGTACATAGCGATCTTAGCTCTGTGTGCCGAGAAGCGTTGTTCCTCAATTTCTTGATGTGTTATGAAAATTTCGGAATCTCCTTACAGGCACGTAACTAAGTCGTTCCGAACGAAGGAAACTTGCGTACATAGCGATCTTAGCTCTGTGTGCCGAGAAGCGTTGTTCCTCAATTTCCTTGATGTGTTATGAAAATTTCGGAAATCTCGCTTACAGGCACGTAACTAAGTCGTTCCGAACGAAGGAAACTTGCGTACATAGCGATCTTAGCTCTGTGTGCCGAGAAGCGTTGTTCCTCAATTTCCTTGATGTGTTATGAAACTTTCGGTATATCTCACTTACAGGTACGTAACTAAGTCGTTCCGAACGAAGGAAACTTGCGTACATAGCGATCTTAGCTCTGTGTGCCGAGAAGCGTTGTTCCTCAATTTCCTTGATGTGTTATGAAAATTTCGGCAATCTCGCTTACAGGCACGTAACTAAGTCGTTCCGAACGAAGGAAACTTGCGTACATAGCGATCTTAGCTCTGTGTGCCGAGAAGCGTTGTTCCTCAATTTCCTTGATGTGTTATGAAAATTTTCGGCAAATCTCCTTACAGGCACGTAACTAAGTCGTTCCGAACGAAGGAAACTTGCGTACATAGCGATCTTAGCTCTGTGTGCCGAGAAGCGTTGTTCCTCAATTTCCTTGATGTGTTATGAAAACTTTCGGTATATCTCACTTACAGGTACGTAACTAAGTCGTTCCGAACGAAGGAAACTTGCGTACATAGCGATCTTAGCTCTGTGTGCCGAGAAGCGTTGTTCCTCAATTTCCTTGATGTGTTATGAAAATTTTCGGCAAATCTCGCTTACAGGCACGTAACTAAGTCGTTCCGAACGAAGGAAACTTGCGTACATAGCGATCTTAGCTCTGTGTGCCGAGAAGCGTTGTTCCTCAATTTCCTTGATGTGTTATGAAAACTTTCGGTATATCTCACTTACAGGTACGTAACTAAGTCGTTCCGAACGAAGGAAACTTGCGTACATAGCGATCTTAGCTCTGTGTGCCGAGAAGCGTTGTTCCTCAATTTCCTTGATGTGTTATGAAAATTTCGGCAAATCTCGCTTACAGGCACGTAACTAAGTCGTTCCGAACGAAGGAAACTTGCGTACATAGCGATCTTAGCTCTGTGTGCCGAGAAGCGTTGTTCCTCAATTTCCTTGATGTGTTATGAAAACTTTCGGAAATCTCCTTACAGGACGTAACTAAGTCGTTCCGAACGAAGGAAACTTGCGTACATAGCGATCTTAGCTCTGTGTGCCGAGAAGCGTTGTTCCTCAATTTCCTTGATGTGTTATGAAAATTTTCGGCA
This sequence comes from Formica selysi, assembly GCA_009859135.1. NCBI lineage: Eukaryota > Metazoa > Arthropoda > Insecta > Hymenoptera > Formicidae > Formica > Formica selysi. The sequence goes on from WHNR01000474.1 coordinate 24,115, forward strand.
AATCTCGCTTACAGGCACGTAACTAAGTCGTTCCGAACGAAGGAAACTTGCGTACATAGCGATCTTAGCTCTGTGTGCCGAGAAGCGTTGTTCCTCAATTTCCTTGATGTGTTATGAAAACTTTCGGTATATCTCACTTACAGGTACGTAACTAAGTCGTTCCGAACGAAGGAAACTTGCGTACATAGCGATCTTAGCTCTGTGTGCCGAGAAGCGTTGTTCCTCAATTTCCTTGATGTGTTATGAAAATTTCGGCAAATCTCGCTTACAGGCACGTAACTAAGTCGTTCCGAACGAAGGAAACTTGCGTACATAGCGATCTTAGCTCTGTGTGCCGAGAAGCGTTGTTCCTCAATTTCCTTGATGTGTTATGAAAACTTTCGGTAATCTCACTTACAGGACGTAACTAAGTCGTTCCGAACGAAGGAAACTTGCGTACATAGCGATCTTAGCTCTGTGTGCCGAGAAGCGTTGTTCCTCAATTTCCTTGATGTGTTATGAAAATTTCGGTATATCTCACTTACAGGACGTAACTAAGTCGTTCCGAACGAAGGAAACTTGCGTACATAGCGATCTTAGCTCTGTGTGCCGAGAAGCGTTGTTCCTCATTTCCTTGATGTGTTATGAAAATTTTCGGCAAATCTCGCTTACAGGCACGTAACTAAGTCGTTCCGAACGAAGGAAACTTGCGTACATAGCGATCTTAGCTCTGTGTGCCGAGAAGCGTTGTTCCTCAATTTCTTGATGTGTTATGAAAACTTTCGGTATATCTCACTTACAGGTACGTAACTAAGTCGTTCCGAACGAAGGAAACTTGCGTACATAGCGATCTTAGCTCTGTGTGCCGAGAAGCGTTGTTCCTCAATTTCCTTGATGTGTTATGAAAATTTTCGGCAAATCTCGCTTACAGGCACGTAACTAAGTCGTTCCGAACGAAGGAAACTTGCGTACATAGCGATCTTAGCTCTGTGTGCCGAGAAGCGTTGTTCCTCAATTTCCTTGATGTGTTATGAAAACTTTCGGTATATCTCACTTACAGGTACGTAACTAAGTCGTTCCGAACGAAGGAAACTTGCGTACATAGCGATCTTAGCTCTGTGTGCCGAGAAGCGTTGTTCCTCAATTTCCTTGATGTGTTATGAAAATTTTCGGCAAATCTCGCTTACAGGCACGTAACTAAGTCGTTCCGAACGAAGGAAACTTGCGTACATAGCGATCTTAGCTCTGTGTGCCGAGAAGCGTTGTTCCTCATTTCCTTGATGTGTTATGAAAATTTTCGGAATCTCGCTTACAGGCACGTAACTAAGTCGTTCCGAACGAAGGAAACTTGCGTACATAGCGATCTTAGCTCTGTGTGCCGAGAAGCGTTGTTCCTCAATTTCCTTGATGTGTTATGAAAACTTTCGGTATATCTCACTTACAGGTACGTAACTAAGTCGTTCCGAACGAAGGAAACTTGCGTACATAGCGATCTTAGCTCTGTGTGCCGAGAAGCGTTGTTCCTCATTTCCTTGATGTGTTATGAAAATTTTCGGCAAATCTCGCTTACAGGCACGTAACTAAGTCGTTCCGAACGAAGGAAACTTGCGTACATAGCGATCTTAGCTCTGTGTGCCGAGAAGCGTTGTTCCTCAATTTCCTTGATGTGTTATGAAAACTTTCGGTATATCTCACTTACAGGTACGTAACTAAGTCGTTCCGAACGAAGGAAACTTGCGTACATAGCGATCTTAGCTCTGTGTGCCGAGAAGCGTTGTTCCTCAATTTCCTTGATGTGTTATGAAAATTTTCGGCAAATCTCGCTTACAGGCACGTAACTAAGTCGTTCCGAACGAAGGAAACTTGCGTACATAGCGATCTTAGCTCTGTGTGCCGAGAAGCGTTGTTCCTCAATTTCCTTGATGTGTTATGAAAACTTTCGGCAATCTCGCTTACAGGCACGTAACTAAGTCGTTCCGAACGAAGGAAACTTGCGTACATAGCGATCTTAGCTCTGTGTGCCGAGAAGCGTTGTTCCTCATTTCCTTGATGTGTTATGAAAATTTCGGTATATCTCGCTTACAGGTACGTAACTAAGTCGTTCCGAACGAAGGAAACTTGCGTACATAGCGATCTTAGCTCTGTGTGCCGAGAAGCGTTGTTCCTCAATTTCCTTGATGTGTTATGAAAATTTTCGGCAAATCTCGCTTACAGGCACGTAACTAAGTCGTTCCGAACGAAGGAAACTTGCGTACATAGCGATCTTAGCTCTGTGTGCCGAGAAGCGTTGTTCCTCAATTTCCTTGATGTGTTATGAAAACTTTCGGTATATCTCACTTACAGGTACGTAACTAAGTCGTTCCGAACGAAGGAAACTTGCGTACATAGCGATCTTAGCTCTGTGTGCCGAGAAGCGTTGTTCCTCAATTTCCTTGATGTGTTATGAAAATTTTCGGCAAATCTCGCTTACAGGCACGTAACTAAGTCGTTCCGAACGAAGGAAACTTGCGTACATAGCGATCTTAGCTCTGTGTGCCGAGAAGCGTTGTTCCTCAATTTCCTTGATGTGTTATGAAAATTTCGGCAAATCTCGCTTACAGGCACGTAACTAAGTCGTTCCGAACGAAGGAAACTTGCGTACATAGCGATCTTAGCTCTGTGTGCCGAGAAGCGTTGTTCCTCAATTTCCTTGATGTGTTATGAAAACTTTCGGTATATCTCACTTACAGGTACGTAACTAAGTCGTTCCGAACGAAGGAAACTTGCGTACATAGCGATCTTAGCTCTGTGTGCCGAGAAGCGTTGTTCCTCAATTTCCTTGATGTGTTATGAAAATTTTCGGCAAATCTCGCTTACAGGCACGTAACTAAGTCGTTCCGAACGAAGGAAACTTGCGTACATAGCGATCTTAGCTCTGTGTGCCGAGAAGCGTTGTTCCTCAATTTCCTTGATGTGTTATGAAAATTTCGGCAAATCTCGCTTACAGGCACGTAACTAAGTCGTTCCGAACGAAGGAAACTTGCGTACATAGCGATCTTAGCTCTGTGTGCCGAGAAGCGTTGTTCCTCAATTTCCTTGATGTGTTATGAAAACTTTCGGTATATCTCACTTACAGGTACGTAACTAAGTCGTTCCGAACGAAGGAAACTTGCGTACATAGCGATCTTAGCTCTGTGTGCCGAGAAGCGTTGTTCCTAATTTCCTTGATGTGTTATGAAAATTTTCGGCAAATCTCGCTTACAGGCACGTAACTAAGTCGTTCCGAACGAAGGAAACTTGCGTACATAGCGATCTTAGCTCTGTGTGCCGAGAAGCGTTGTTCCTCAATTTCCTTGATGTGTTATGAAAACTTTCGGCAAATCTCAGCTTACAGGCACGTAACTAAGTCGTTCCGAACGAAGGAAACTTGCGTACATAGCGATCTTAGCTCTGTGTGCCGAGAAGCGTTGTTCCTCAATTTCCTTGATGTGTTATGAAAACTTTCGGTATATCTCACTTACAGGTACGTAACTAAGTCGTTCCGAACGAAGGAAACTTGCGTACATAGCGATCTTAGCTCTGTGTGCCGAGAAGCGTTGTTCCTCAATTTCCTTGATGTGTTATGAAAATTTTCGGTAATCTCACTTACAGGACGTAACTAAGTCGTTCCGAACGAAGGAAACTTGCGTACATAGCGATCTTAGCTCTGTGTGCCGAGAAGCGTTGTTCCTCAATTTCCTTGATGTGTTATGAAAATTTCGGCAAATCTCGCTTACAGGCACGTAACTAAGTCGTTCCGAACGAAGGAAACTTGCGTACATAGCGATCTTAGCTCTGTGTGCCGAGAAGCGTTGTTCCTCATTTCCTTGATGTGTTATGAAAATTTCGGCAATCTCGCTTACAGGCACGTAACTAAGTCGTTCCGAACGAAGGAAACTTGCGTACATAGCGATCTTAGCTCTGTGTGCCGAGAAGCGTTGTTCCTCAATTTCCTTGATGTGTTATGAAAATTTTCGGCAAATCTCGCTTACAGGCACGTAACTAAGTCGTTCCGAACGAAGGAAACTTGCGTACATAGCGATCTTAGCTCTGTGTGCCGAGAAGCGTTGTTCCTCAATTTCCTTGATGTGTTATGAAAACTTTCGGCAAATCTCACTTACAGGACGTAACTAAGTCGTTCCGAACGAAGGAAACTTGCGTACATAGCGATCTTAGCTCTGTGTGCCGAGAAGCGTTGTTCCTCAATTTCCTTGATGTGTTATGAAAATTTTCGGCAAATCTCGCTTACAGGCACGTAACTAAGTCGTTCCGAACGAAGGAAACTTGCGTACATAGCGATCTTAGCTCTGTGTGCCGAGAAGCGTTGTTCCTCAATTTCCTTGATGTGTTATGAAAACTTTCGGTATATCTCACTTACAGGTACGTAACTAAGTCGTTCCGAACGAAGGAAACTTGCGTACATAGCGATCTTAGCTCTGTGTGCCGAGAAGCGTTGTTCCTCAATTTCCTTGATGTGTTATGAAAACTTTCGGTATATCTCACTTACAGGTACGTAACTAAGTCGTTCCGAACGAAGGAAACTTGCGTACATAGCGATCTTAGCTCTGTGTGCCGAGAAGCGTTGTTCCTCAATTTCCTTGATGTGTTATGAAAATTTTCGGCAAATCTCGCTTACAGGCACGTAACTAAGTCGTTCCGAACGAAGGAAACTTGCGTACATAGCGATCTTAGCTCTGTGTGCCGAGAAGCGTTGTTCCTCAATTTCCTTGATGTGTTATGAAAACTTTCGGTATATCTCACTTACAGGTACGTAACTAAGTCGTTCCGAACGAAGGAAACTTGCGTACATAGCGATCTTAGCTCTGTG
>WHNR01000475.1:0-28161 GCA_009859135.1 Formica selysi
GGGGTGGAGTACGGGACCAAAGTTGTAGCCCTTCGCGAGACCGATCGATGTCCCTCGGGTGCCAATCCTCCCGCGTCAACGGTTTCCGAGTTACGGACCCAAAATAGCAAGGGGCGCTTTGCACCCCTATAACTAAGGAACGGAGATAGATATCGACGCGAAACAAACGCCAGAATCCGTTTCGCGTGACCAATTTTCGATTTCCGTAATAAAAAAATGGCAAAAAAGCTGGAACTCCGTAACCCTAACCTTGCGATCGGCTGGATCGGTCCCCGTTAAGGAGATACGCGGGGGTGCCTGGGAAAGCGAGGAGAACAGCACAGGGTGGAGTCCAAGCGAACGCGGAAGCAGCCCGAGCAGGAAGGACGACCTGAGAGACGTTTTGGAGCATCGACGGAGGACCGTCTGTGTCCAGAGCAGCAATAGATTTAAAGAATAGAATTTAGAAGCGCGTATTATTAGAAATAGGGTATTCAAATTATTAATAGTTATGTAGAAAAGTACTAGAAGCCGGAAAACGGTAGATTCATTTGAGTTAAGTTTAATAACGCGTTAGAAACCGCAGAGCGGCAAATTGATTTGAGTTACTTGATTTAGAAACGTTTATTTTGAAAGAATTATTTAGTTCGTGAAGATTTTATTTGTATAATATTCTAGTCGAAAAAGGGATACCTGAAACAAACAAAAGAAATTATTAAGTTCAGTTCATACGCGCACTAATGAGGCGACAGAGTTAATTAGAGTACCTAGTATAGGGAATTATAACTAGATTAAGGTGTATATACATGTTCCGAATTATTACTATTTGTTCACGTAGAGTTAACTGTAAATACTTACCTAGAGCGGCGTCGGAGTCCAAGGAGACCTGTAAAAAGAGAAAGAATGAGTAGCATAAAGAATGGATACATGTGAGACACCCGGTGCGTAGAAAGCACGGCGCGCGAAGCGGCGCGACGAGCGGCGCGAACTTCGGTGCGCAACCGAAATGCGCATGCGCGAGAGTGGGGAGCGAAAGGATGTGCGAGATTGAGGAGCGAGACTCGAGGTCAGTCGGCGCGAGGCGATAGTTGAGAGAACACGTTATTCCGTTGTACATTTAAGACCCGCGAACGGCGCGTGATCCGTTGTAGTTCGATTTCCCGGACTCTGGCAAAGTTCGAGAGATTAAAGTTGATATTTCAAGTAGTTGATTGCGAATAGTAATTCGAATCACGGTTTTCAGTATTAATTGTTATTTCGGCCCAACTGCGGGGCACCATTTCGTGAATTATTCACAAGTTTCATATTCAATAAATATATTCATTTTCAAACTTCAATTCAGTGATCTTATTTCGGTCTTCGGGAACCCGGGGTGTATTCTTTCACAGGATCTTCAGGCTTCGCAGCGCTCGGCACCCCAGATTGAATAAGATTGCATTCGAGGTGATTGTTCCGGCGAGAGGTGACCAAAACCAAGGAATTTCGAGATTCCCGGCCACCCAGTTCCTATATCGCTCGATTGAAGTCCAATCCTTGCTGTTTAGAGGGTAAAAACAGCTGGCGACCGTTTAATGGACAGAGAATCCACATATTTCAAGGGTATCAGTAAGTAATAAATCGGCTTGGCCGGTCACAACCTAACCTGAGGTTAGGTTAGGTCCAGTTAATTATAAGTCCGCGCCTGCGAAACCCGCCATAATCATAAGCCTGCTAGCAATAAATCCGGTTAAGAATAAGTCCGCGGATCGCGCCGTAATTAGAAATCGCTAGAAATAAGCCTGACCGGGATAACCGCGTCGCGATCGACCCGCGTGTAAATAGCGTCACCGTAGATACTAAGCTAACGCGCTTGTTGTTCGGAAAGTAATTTCGTTTTTTCCAACAGAGGACTTAATTGTATTTTTTCACAGCCAACTTCACACTTAGGCCGTATAATCATTATATATTTTTTAACAGCTGATATAGCAAGGCTTGCTTGTGAAAAAGTTCGATTAATTCTACGCAGTAGTTTTTGGTTGGTACCCTTTCAAATATGGAAAGCGAAAAGCAGCATTTTCGGCATATTTTATTTTTTTTTATTTTTTTTTTACTTTTTTTTTTTTTTATTTTTTTTTCATTCTCCAGATCTGGCACTTTCTGATTATTATTTGTTCCGGTCTCTACAAAATTTTTTAGACGGTAAAACCTTTACTTCAAATGAGGAGGTCAAAAATCACTTGGATCAGTTTTTTGCCATCAAAAAACAAAAATTTTATGCTACTGCCAGAAAGATGGCAAAAGGTATTGGACCAGAACGAACAATATATAATTCAATAAAATATTTATTCACTATAAGAAAATCGTCTTTCATTTTCATAAAGAAAAACGAAATTACTTTCCGAACAACCCAATAAATAAAGTAATAGTTAAGTCGAATCCGCTTCACGCTGCACGCCGCTTCACGCCGACCGCTTCGCGCTTGCACTTCTCGCTGCACTCGCGTCCTAACGCCCGTTTGCCACCAAGCGCACGCCGCCTAACACTGCACGGCCCTGCACGCTACTCTGTACATATTTCGCTTTCAATAAACTATCTGTCTACCTATACTGTGTCTATGCAAGCTTGAATCTCACCTCCTCTCGAACCCGGACACCGACGAGCCGATCCGAGCGTCGAGCGAGGTGACCGCGTTACATGGCGCCCGAACAGGGACCTGCCCAGTAGAGACTCCAGTTTGCGTGCGCACCCCGATGAAAATCTCCTGGATATACTTGCTAACGAAAGCCCAGCTCGCGACTAAACTAGTCTCCCACGGTCTCGATAGTCCCGGAAATATCGAAGCGTTGCGATATCGACTGCGTCAGTTCGTAACTAAAAATCCCGGGCTGTTCCCCGAACACGGCAACGCCGACATGCCAAACAAAGGGGAGACAACGCTGGTACGGCCCGAGCCGAACCCAGACCATACCGAGCCGAACCCAGACCATACCGAGACGATACCAGACCACGCCGAACCGACGCTACGCGACCCCACCGCGGTGTTAGATCGAATCCGGAAATGGGGCCTGTGCTTCGAAGGCAAAGACCCGTTCGCGTTCCTCGAGTGACTAGACGAACTCAAGCGATTCTACCGCTACGCCGACGAGTTATTCCTCCTCGGGCTGCCCGAGATGTTGCGAGGGAACCCGCTGCTATGGTACCGTAATAATTACGAGGATTGGGCGACCTGGGACGACTTCTGTACCGCCTTCCGATCAAAATACCTCCCACCGGACTACCAAGACCAGCTAAGACAGGACGCCCAGGCCCGGAGGCAAAGACCGGGGGATCCTTCGACTAATACGCCACGGACCTGCTAACGATGATGAGGCGCGCTGGGGGCTACACACCAAGAGAGAAGGCCCGCCTGTTATATAACAACTTGCACTCCAGCTACCAGCTATACATTCGGCTGGCAGAAGCCACCAGCGTAGCCGAGCTTAGCACCCGGGCCACCGAGCACGAAAAGGTCCTCCGTCGGCAAAAAGAAGAACAGCTGCCGCTACGAAGCATGCCCTGCTCACCGATTGCCGCCGCCGCCTACAGCAGAGAAGAATGCTGCTGGCGATGCAAACAACGAGGCCACACACGCCTCGACTGCAAGCGGCCACCACGCAAATTCTGCTCCCGTTGCGGCAAGGACGGCGTGCTCACCCGAGACTGCCACCCGCCGTCGGGAAACGGCCCACGGGCCGGGAAACCAGCGACCGCCACCCGATCCGACCGAACCACATAAGGTTCACACCCAGGCCGCACCTAAAGATTCGCCTACTCAGTCGACACCTATGGGCGTTGCTTGACTCCGGCTCCGAAATGTCATTCGTGAGCCCGGCTATTGCAAAACGAGCCACGTACTGCGGCCACCCCCCTCAACGGGTGGACCAGCAGATCAACTTGGCCGACGGCACCGCAGTTCCGATTACCCATACGATCGACCTACCGATCATTACCACCGAACGAACCGTGACGCACACCTTCCAGGTCATGCCAAACCTAAGTGGGCCAGTGCTGATAGGCATTGACCTCTGGGCCAAACTCGGGACCGCACTCCCAGCACCTCCGGGCCCAAGCACCAGCATCCAACCAGCGGTTTGCGAAATTTCGGCCGGATTGACACCACGAACTCAGGAGGAAGACGGGCGGCTACGAGAGTTCCTGGACAGGGAACTGACCGCGTTCGAGTCAATACGCGGCCCCACCGACCGGATCGAGCATCGCATCCATCTTACCACCGACCAACCGATCAAGCAACGATACCGACCGCGTAACCCAGCCATGCAAGCCGTGATAGACCAAGAAGTCCGAAAGATGGAGGAAGCCGGCGTCATCGAACCGTCACGAAGCGCCTGGAGTTCCCCGGTAGTGCTCGTCAAGAAAAATGACGGCACATACCGGTTTTGCATTGACTTCCGAAAATTAAACGAAGTCACGCGGAAGGATGCGTACCCGCTGCCACACATCGCGGCAACGCTGGACAAGCTCCGGGGCGCGAAGTACCTCACCACGCTGGACCTCAAACACGGGTACTGGCAAGTACCGCTGGCACCCGAGAGCCGACCTGCCACCGCCTTCACCGTACCGGGAAGAGGGCTAATGCAGTTCCTAACTAACTATGCCATTCGGGCTGCATTCGGTTCCCGCCACGTTCCAGCGCCACTGGACGCCGTCTTGGGGCCCGAGCTCGAACCCCACGTCCTGGTCTATTTAGACGACATCGTGATAGCCAGTCCGACCTTTGAAGACCATCTCAAGCATCTGGCCGAGGTTTTCCGCCGACTACGAGCCGCCAAGCTGCGACTCAATACCGAGAAGTGTCACTTCTGCCGGAATAGCCTCCGTTATCTGGGGCACATCGTGGACCGACAGGGGATCCGTACCGACCCAATCAAGCTCAGCGCGATCGCCAACTGGCCTGCGCCCACCAACTTGCGGCAAGTACGCCAGTTCCTCGGCCTCGCCTCGTGGTACGCGATTTATAGCCGACTTCTCCACCGTCATCGCGCCACTGACCCGCCTCACGTGCAAAAACGCATGCTGGTCATGGACCGAAGTCGAAGAGCAAGCCTTCAGGAACCTCAAGACAGCCTTAACGTCCGCGCCAGTGTTGGCGTGTCCCGACTTCGAGCAGCCCTTCACGCTGCAAACCGACGCCAGCGCACACGGGCTAGGGGCCGTCCTAACCCAGCAGCTCCCGGAGGGGGAACGAGTTGTCGCATACGCCAGCAGGACGCTGAACCACGCCGAGCGCAATTATAGCGCCACCGAACTGGAGTGTCTCGCCGTAGTCTGGGGGATACGGCGAATGCGGGATTACCTGGAGGGGTACCGCTTTACGGTATTGACCGACCACCAGTCTTTACGGTGGCTTCAACGCCTGGAGGCCCCGTCGGGTCGGCTCGTCCGCTGGCTATTCGAACTCCAGCAGCACGACTACGAAATTAAGTACCGTCGGGGCTCCCAGAACCAGGTCGCCGACGCGCTCTCGCGCCAACCGGAGGTCGCGGCCGCCCAGCCGACACCTCAATGTAAGTGGTACCACCGGATCAGCCGAGAGGTACGAGCCAGGCCAACCGACCGACCCGAATACCAAATCCAGGACGGCCACCTATACCGACACATCCTACACGACCTAGACTTCCGGGAAATGGCCGCTGACGAGCAATGGAAGCGATGCGTTCCCGCGTCAGAACGATCCGCCTTACTCCAACGCTACCATAACGCTCCCACGTCCGGCCATCTAGGTACCGCCAAAACGATAGCCCGCATCGCCCAGCAATACTATTGGCCGGGGATGTTTAGGGACATCGCGCGGTACGTGCGCTCGCGCAGCACCTGCCTGGCACACAAGGCGTCGCAGCGTCGACCGGCCGGGAACCTTTACGCGACCCCCGTCACCGCTCCATGGCAGCAGCTCGCCATCGACCTGGTCGGGCCGCTCCCCCGCTCAACCCGGGAACATACATGGCTTCTGACCATGCAAGACCGCTTTACGAAGTGGATTGAGGTCACTCCACTGCGGAAGGCCACGGCGACCAACGTTACGAAAGCTTTCACCGAGCAAGTAGTCTACCGCCACGGGTGCCCCGAAAGATTGCTGACCGACAACGGGACACAACTCAAATCGTCACAGTTAGCCAAAGTACTGCAAGCCTTTGGCATCCAACACCGTACTACGCCGCCGTACACGCCGCAGTGTAACCCGGTCGAACGGGCAAATCGGACGATAAAGACCATGATCGCCCAGTACGTAGGAAAGAACCAGAAGGCCTGGGACGAGCACGTACCCGCCCTCCAGTACGCCTTCAACACCGCATGGAATGAGGCGACCGGGTACACTCCGGCCTACCTCAACCATGGCAGAGAGTTAGCCCGGCCGCACCCCGAAGACCGGCAACACTACGGAGCCGCCGCCGCACCGGAGACAACCAAGCGACATCTGAGGGAGGCGCACGAGCTCGTACGGATCCACCTGGCCAGGGCGTTTCAACACCAGGAGCGCCACTACAACCTACGGCGACAAAACTGGCAACCACGAATTGGGGAGCTCGTGTGGAGAAGAAACCACGCCATCTCCAACAAGGCCAACGCGTTTAACGCGAAATTAGCCCCGAAGTTTGTGGGGCCCCTAGAGGTACGGCGGATCGTGTCACCCGTAATCGTGGACCTCCGAGATCGACAAGGGCGCTGGCACCGCCATGTCCACGTTCAAGAGCTGAAAGAACACCCGGACCCGACCGAAGACGACCAAGGCACGGGTAGGAACGACCCCGACCAACCGAGGGCACCGCCCCCAAACAACGCCGCCGTGACACCGGCCCTGGCCGAACACAAACGCCGGTACCGCCGAGATCGGCACAACCCCCGGCAAAAGCGCGACCGCCGTTAACCACCGCCGGTACCGCCGAACACCGCCCGGTAACGATGTTAACAACGAACCGATAAGTCCGAGAACAACATCCGAGGGCGCTCAGCTAGCCGCAACAACAACCCGCGCCACATCCCGCGAAGGGTATAAAAATCCGCTAGCCGGGAAATCGAGCGATCACTCGATCAATAGTCGCCATGCCAACGCAAGCTGAGCGTGAGCAGCTGGAAGCGCTATTCGGTAGGTGGTCGTCCGATAGCGACCTGTCGGATGAGCCGACATCACCTCCCGCCGAACCACCACCGCACGGAGCAACGCGACCCCGAGCCGACGCCACCCGCCGACCACCGCCACGGGTAGGCACGTCCATCCACGCCGAGACCAGGAGGAAGGTCCTCCTCCTGACCACTCCGCCGCCGCCACCGGATCGCCGCCGGATCAACCGCGGGCGAACATCAGGCCCAAGGCCCATGCGCCCGACCACGAGGCCGGCCACAGCGCCGCGGGACGTCCGGCCCCGACCGACCGCCAGCCCGACCGTCACGCCAGCACCGCCACGACCAACAGCAGCCCCGCAGCGGCAAGCGCCGGTCCGACCACCGGCTCCACCAGGACAACGTCCTGCACCGGCCCCATGCCGATCAGCCGTCGTAACGACCAGGCCTCGACCGACGCCGGCGACGGCTCGCTGCGCCGCCACTGCAACACCGGCACAACGACCACCGGCCACCGTTCCACGACGGCCCATGGCAGCCGTGGGCACTCGGCTTCCCGAGCCCACCACGATCCGCGTGGCACTCGGAAGGGACATCCGGGCACCGCACCGAGCTCGCCACATTGAGCGCCGATTCCGCGAGTGGACTCCGGAGGGCCAGTGGGTCCTCCGATTTAATCACGACGGGACCCTCCGGAGCACCCACCTGAAACCGGGCCACCACCAACACAGCCCACCGGCACGCTCGGCCCGAAAGGGGGGGGGGTGATGTAACGACCAAGTCGTCACTGTACATATTCTTGTAAATAATCCTGTAAATATGTTACTAAAATAAATGTATAAATAACCTCGCATGCCTCACTGTCTCTTCCTGCTATCCTGCTTGCGCTTGCGCTACTCGTGCTATCTCGGTTGCACGTACGCCGCTCGTGCTATCTCGCTTGCACGTACGCCGCTCGTGCTATCTCGCTTGCACGTACGCCACACGTGCTATCTCGCTTGTACGTACGCCGCTCGTGCTATCTCGCTTGCACGTGCGCCACACAAGCTATCTCGTTCGCACGCACGCCGCTGGCGCTATCTCGCTTGCTCCACGGCGAACCGACTCCCACCGACGGACCGACAACGCGTAGTGCGGGCGCCGGCCGGGTATATAAGCCCGGCCGGCCGAGACATCGAGACCAGATCCTGTCCCGACATCCTGCTCCTGACACCGACCTGACCACTACCGCTTGGGGCTAAGGTTTTCTTAGCTCTGCCAGGTTTTCTGGCTCTCTCGACCTTCCGAGCTGAGGTTTTCTCAGCCCTGCCGGGTTTTCCGGTTCCCCGTACCTTCCGGGCTGAGGATTTCTCAGCCCTGCCGGGTTTTCCGGTTCCTCGCACCAGCCCGGGCTGAGGTTTTCTCAGCCCCGCCGGGTTTTCCGGTTTCCGTTGCAGGCGGAGCTCGACATGACACTCGGGCCTTTTTTTTTGTAACGGAGGGGAAATGCCTTTGCGCATACCCCGCCTCGATGGGGTTCGAGGCGGGGTTATGTGGGACTACCCCCGGCCTAAACAAGCGGCCGGGGACTACCCACTAAAACCCCTCCGGGTGGCCTATCTCGGGCGTTTCAGAGGGCCTCTCTGGAAACTGGCATATGCACTACATCAGAGAGGCCATCCGCCCACGGGCCATGCCCGCTGGGGGAGCGGTTTATGTCTCCCCCAGTGTCCCTGTTATAGGGACATCAGCCTAACTTGGCGAGAGGGGGACCACCGCCCCTCTCGCCTCCCTCCCGGTAGTATCCCGGGGAGGGCGTGGCCGGGCCCAGGTACCCCACCTGGGCTCAGACCACTGGGCCCGGCTCGGGGTGAGACGTCCGCGACGAATTAGCGGACGTCCCCCCAGACCGCCGAGGCCCTGCGCTGGCGCTGGGGGAGTTCGATGGGGCCGGGTCCGATTGCGACACAGCTCCCTCCCCCTGCGCGCGCCCCCCCCTCTGCTGGGGTGGATTTCCGGGGTGGCCGGGGGCTAATATTGCCCCGGCCCCCACCGACCCACCCCGGGAGGTCCTTGGGGCGCGACCAACTGTCGCGCCACCGCGACCAGAGGTCGTGGGGGGTTGGCGGGTCCTGCCCTGAGGCACTCCCCGCGTCCCCCACCCCCGGCTCCTCCGGCCGCCCTTCCTCGGCCACGGTCTCCCCGGCGTCCACCGGGGAGCCGCTCACGCTCGCGTTCGGCCTCCTCCTTCTGGAGCATTATCGCTTCACAGAAGGAGGAGACCGCCCTAAAAATAATTGTTTTTAAGAAAAAGTATGTAATTATTTACAATGTATTTTTTTAAACAATTATTTGTTTTTTCTTTAAACTAATTGATTTGTCTCATTAGTCTGTACATAAAAGTGTTAAGGTAAGATTATCGAAAACTAAATATTTTACGAGATATTTTATTTTTTATATCAAAATATGTCAGATTAAAATATAAAATAACTCAAAAAGTACTTAATGAAAAAATACTTTATTATAGTGTTTTGGAAAGCTCTCGACATAAGTTATAAGAACATGCAATGAAAAATGGGGGTTTCCATTTAAGAAATTGAAAGTGACCTTCATGTGACCTTCAAATGACTATCCAAGGTCACATCAATGGCACCATCTTATGTCCCCCTTCAAACCAAACAACTTTTGTCTGAAACGTTTTTCCGTATCTTCCATATTTTTCGAGATATTTGATTGGCTCTTTTAAAATGGGTCACCCTGTATATATATATATATATATATATATATATATATATATATATTGTTGCGTCCCTGCGGATCGTCTAAGGCGTTTATTCATGAATCTGCTGTATTCGTCTCCGGGAGAACGTTGCTAAGCGTTGTTGTTAAACAACGGCGGACATCTTGGGAGAGATCGGCCATCTTGAGTCTCGCGACGGATGTCATTCCAGGCGGACATATTTGAGATACGATTACCGTTATTACCCGTTCTGTGTTCCTTGTTCAATTGTGTGTTCTGTGTTATTATTAAAGTTCCTTTCGTTCTTTTAAAAGAGTGTTAATCATTTACGTCGCGGTACGCGAGTGCCGTTTGTGTCGCGCGTGTTCGAGTTTATCGAAGTCGACGCGCGGACGCAACAATATATGTATATATATATATATATATAAGTAGTATAGCTAGGCCGGTTCTAACGCAGGTCCTCTGAGGGGGGTGAGGGGCGAGGGGAAACCGGCGCGGGGGTATGACGTCACGCGGGGGAATCGCGTCCTAACCGGTAGGCGAGGGGTCTGCGGAGAGGGGGGGGGAGGACCGCGTCCTAACCGATGGGTGAGGGACCCGCGGAGAGGGGGGAGGGGGACCGCGTCCTAACCGATAGGCGAGGGACCCGCTAACCTAACCGGTAGGCGAGGGACCCGCGGAGAGGGGGAGGGGGATCGCGGCGAAACCGATAGGTGAGGGACCCGCGGGGAAGAGGGGACGCGAAGCCGCGAGGAGGCGTGGGAGAAGGATAGCGCGAGGCGTTCATATGAGCGTAAGACAAAGATAGCGTTTGCATGCACGTTGGAGAGAGATGGCGCGAGGCATGCAAGTTGGAGAGAGAGATGGCGCGAAGCATGCACTTGGGAGAAAGAGAGAGAGAGAGAGATAGCGCGAAGGATGCACGCGGATAATACGGCGTTCGCAAGGCGGTGTGAGAGAGATAGCGCGAGGCATGCACACGTGTAGGAAAAGGATTGCGTCCGCATTGGCGTGGGAAAAGGATGACGTTCGCATGCATGTGGGAGATAGAGAGAGACAGCGCGAGGCATGCATGGACGTGGGAGAAGGAGGCGCAGAAATAATCGACATTTTTTTTTAAATATAATAATAATAATAATATTTATTAAAAATTTATGTTTAATATAATTGTGTGTGTGTATGTGTGTGTGTGTGTGTGTGTGTGTGTGTGTGTGTGTGGTGTGTGGTGTGTGTGTTTAAAAATATATATATATATATATATATATATATATATATAAAATATAAAAATATAAAAATATAAAATATACAAAAAGATATAAAATATGTATAATATAATAATAAGGCGACGCTCCATCTGAAACAGAAAAAATACAAGTCTTATTAGTATAAGAATGTAATTTTTATAAATCTAATATAAATTTTTAAAAAATAGATACTTACAATTAATTCTTCGAGTATTTCAATGCGGTTCATAACGAGACGTCAGCTGCATTTTATATATCAAAGTCCCATTCCTTGTACATCACTTCTTCATGATCTCTCAGACGATGATCCAAATCTATTGTATTAGATTTCTTCAAGCCGATTTCTCGGCCTTGTATCATTTGTACAAGTGAAGTCACAGGAGTGTTTGTCGACAGCGCCGGGACACGGACATCTATGGATTTGTAACCTTTGCGTAACGAATGTCTTAAACTTTCAAGTCGCGCGATTCGGCCAAACAGCGATTGAATTCCGCGCCTCTGTTGTAATATCGCGAGTCGGTACTGTTCTTCCAACCACTCGAGACACTCAAGGCACGTTCTTTCCCATAACCCGCATGAACACGCCGAGTCCACCTCTATGTAAAACTCCCATAGATATTGTTCTAATCGCGCAATGTATTTGGGTTTCTCCATATTTCCAATTCAAGTTTTTTTCACAACACAAGTTTTTGTCCAGCTTATACAATGCAAATTGGACACATATTGCAGGGCATTATCTGATACAGCGGTTTTCTACACTCTGCGCAAAACGATCCCAGGATTAGGTCAAAAATTGCACTTTCATGTTCTCGCACAACACGAATATTCGAAAATAAGTCTGAAATTCGCATAAAACAGTCTGTGCAAAATTTTTCGTTGACATCACTTTTATAATAAAAGTATATACAGCACATTTTCACCGCACCTAAACTATTTATTTCAACTCGGTTTAAAGTTCGTTGCTTTATGTCCGCAATAATATCAATACTGCAATCACTATTATAATCGGAATCCTCCGAAAGTATGCGGTCTTCGTCTGATGAATCGTCCAACAAATTCTCAAATGCCATCAAATTGCCATCTTCGAGAATGATATCCTCGTCATCATCGATAACTATAATTTCTTCGTCAGCCATAACACATATTGTTAAGATCGTCGTAAGGGCGTGGACGGTTGCGTACTATAACGCTGCACACTCCTCTCGATTATATATATCTAATTTAATATCTTTTGTCTCCTTCTAACTGGAGTATCACGTCTCATCTACCTCATCACTTTTCTACATCTTAAGCAGAGTATGTCGAGAGAAAGATTTAAGTTTTGCAGACTGTGCATATCTATTACACAGTTTTTATTCATACATAAAGGATGGGTTAAATAATTAAATTCACAGATAAATAGTAAAATAACTTATTTATTACAAGCATCGTGAAGAATATCATTTACAGCACATGTCAATAACTCGCAATCTATGAGAGATTCGCCGTTAAACATATCACTTTCACGTATCGCTTTTGCAGCGTCGCATACATTAGCGATATTATTCTGTTGTAAAACAGTTACAAATTGTTTGAATTTTTCATTTACAAGATGCGTATTTTCGCATAGCCAGTAATACATATGATCTATGCATTTTTCAAAATCGAATAAATAGAATAGAGTTGGCGGTTTCATGTATAAAGAATTATTGAATAATCCTATTTTTATAATATTCGAATCAGATATTTTAACCACTTCGAATGTTAAATCTCGGATCCGCAATGGGATTTCAGTCGATTGTAGAAGCTGTTCAATGTCTCCACGTTTCTGCATCAGCGATTTCCATGTTTCAAAAGGCAATATTATTTGATTGCCCCGATTATCGCCGAGAACCAATTCCACGCAAGATACAGCTCCAACGTTTATTCCAATGTCCAAATATTTGTATGACGTCGGGGTTAAGGCGTATCGTCTTCCGAGTATACGAACCGCACGACGAGGCTCGGATGAAATGCTAGGGAGTAAAAAAAAAATATTATTTATATAAATACTTAAAAGATGTAAAAAATATTTAAAAAGTATAAAAAATTCTTTAAGTTAATTAAAACTTACTTGTTACATTTCTTTTTCTTACACAAGTTTCATCAGCATCTTGAATCGGAACGTAATAATTCATGCGGCTTCCTTCAGTAGGATACATTTTCTATGAACCTTTCACACAAGTGGTCGATGCAATACTGAACGTATTAAACATATTTAAAATATGTATTAGCGTTGCAAAATTGCAATGTGGTGGGGATTATTGCCGACGCGATATTTTTTTTCAATTTTTCCATTCAAGCGCCGATGTACGGCTGCTTCGCGATGACATCATCACTAGGTGTGAGATTTAGCCGAATGCACAAAAATGCAACATAATATAAAATTTTCAAGCGCCGATGTGCTGCTGCTTTGCGATGACATCACCCCAGATATCAGAATTCAAACGCGCGTGTCAAAACATGACAAAATCGTGAAATATAAGAACAAGTATCAAGGTTAAATTGTGCTAATATATAAGTAATCCAAAACTTTTGCGATGCATCTTGGCTGAGATGACATCATCTCTAGACGACCAAAAATGCATTAATCGACATTAGTCAAAATGTACGTGACAAATCGCGAAATGAAGATTTAGCGGAATGCATAAAAAATGCAATGTAATATAAAATTTTCAAGCGCCGATGTGTGGCTGCTTCGCGATGACATCACCCCTAGATATCAGAATTCAAACGCGCGTGTCAAAACGTGACAAAATCGTGAAATATAAGGATAATCCTCATGATTAAATTGCACTAACATACTTGGACAGCAGCGTATAATTTGAAACTTTCGCGATGCATCTTGGCTGAGATGACATCATCTCTAGACGATCAAAAAATGCATTAATCGACATTAGTCAAAATGTACGTGACAAACCGCGAAATAAAGATTTAGTTGATACACATGATAGAAAGAGACATCAAGATAGAATATAAAATCATGGTAAAGAGGCACACCCTGTCAGTATTTTCGCCAAGAGTTCCGAGACAAGAGCTACTAGTAAGCGCGTCTTGTTAGCAAAATTATTGACATAAATATGGCGGAAAACAGTGCCGAACGAAATCTGCGCGAGCAATCTGCAAGGGTGAATTCGATAGAGGAGTACGTTGCGTGGGAGCAACGATGCGACGAATATATCGAATCGGTGGAAGAGCAAAGTCGAATCAAACGTCCACGATTATCGATCGGAATTCGACAATCGCTGATTGCCCGAATCGCACGACTCGAGGGATTGAAGAACTCGTTACGCACGCGTTTTGTACACGCGGGTGCAGGATGCAGTACGCGGCAACATGGATTGATTTGGCGAGAGATCGATACGGCGTTCGAGAGCCGCATATTGACTGGTGCGGTTATAAATCATAATCATATCGAGCCTCGTCAATTTTTCGAGGATGCCAAAGACATTGTACTCGAACACGTGCAAACCGTGCTGAAAAAACACTTTAATGTGAAAATTAATACAGTGTTCAATGGTGAATTTGTGACGGGTGATAAACGCGCAAATAAAAGTATCAATACCAGAAACTATGAACTCTTTCGCACAACCGATTTACGCGAATGGTACGAGCGGCGCGTTGTCGAGCCCACCCTTGCCTCGCTCGAAGAATTTCAAGAACGTGATAGCGGGTGGGCATTATCGCGAATACTCGATTTAATCGTAAATATAAATAAATATAATCCTTTGCGCGCGGGATGTCACATAAAATTACCGCGGGCGATAATGATGAAGAGAGCGGTAATCAACGTGCAATCTAATGACAATGCATGTTTCGCGTGGTCTGTGGTCGCCGCTCTACATCCAGCTGAAAGGGACGTAGGTCGGGAATCTTCGTATCCTCATTATACAACAGTGCTGAATCTCCAGGACATTGAGTTTCCAGTGACTGTGAATCAAATTAATAAATTCGAACTTCTCAACAATATCTCAATCAATGTATATAGTATCGAGGAAAAGAACATTGTCCCGATACGTCTAAGTGAGCTGAAAAGAGACAAACACGTCAACTTGCTGTACGTGGAAGACAACAACGTTGGACATTTCGCGTGGATCAAGAATCTATCCAGGCTCGTGAGCTCGCAATTGAGCAAAAAAGAACACAAGAAATATATCTGCGATCGGTACGTATATATTTAATAAAATACATTGTACAAATAATTGAACAAAAATAAAAATTATTTCTTTTTACAGATGTTTGCACTACTTTGGCTCGGACGACAAATTGCAATCACATACGGTGGACTGTCGAGAGATGAACGAGTGCGCTATCCGATTACCGAGCGATAAGGACAAGTGGCTCACGTTCAACAATTATAATCGGAAAGAGCGGCTTCCTTTCGTCGTGTACGCCGACTTGGAGTGTGTTTTGGAGAAGACGGAGGAAGAGAGAAATTACCAACATCATAAAGTATTTAGTATTGCTTATTATGTACATTGCTCGTACGACGATTCGTTATCCGCGTATCATTCCCGTCGCGATATCGATTGCATATCATGGTTCGTCGAAGAACTAAAAAATTTAGCGCAGCGTGTAAAAAGTATTTTATCAGCTAATGTCCCCATGGTAAATTTAACATCTGATGAATGTGAAAAATTTCACAACGCGACACAATGCCATATATGCGAGAAACCATTTGTACAAGACGATACACGCGTACGCGATCATTGTCATCTGACGGGGCGATACAGAGGTCCCGCGCATTCAAATTGCAATTTAAATTATAAAGATTCTTTTTGCATTCCAATAGTTTTTCATAATTTATCCGGTTACGATGCACATTTTATTATCAAGGAAATAGCTACAGCGTTCGAAGGGGAAATTGAAATACTTCCGATAACAAAAGAAAAATATATATCGTTTACGAAAAATGTTAAACTTGGCGGAGAGAAATCACAAAATCATATTAAATTGCGTTTTATCGATTCGTATAAATTTCTCACAGCTAGTCTCGATAAATTGGCATCATTCTTGAATAAAGACAAACTCAAAATTTTAAAATCTGAATTTCAAAATTTATCAAATGACAATTTCAATTTATTAACACGGAAGGGCGTCTTTCCGTACGAATATATTGACTGCGTCGACAGGTTGCAAGATACGTGTTTACCACCGCGCGAATCATTTTACAGTTCCTTGACCGGTGACACAATATCCGAGAGCGATTACGCGCACGCCGAGAACGTGTGGGAGCGGTTCTCTATTCGAACGCTGGGCGAATATAGCGACTTGTATCTCAAAATTGATGTATTGTTATTAGCAGATATTTTTGAAAATTTCCGCGAGAGTTGTATTAAAAGTTATGGGCTCGACCCCGCGTATTACTATACTCTTCCCGGATACACGTGGGACGCCATGTTGAAACATACGAATATTACATTCGAATTGCTTACGGATATCGACATGGTTTTATTCATCGAACGCGGAATACGCGGTGGTTTGAGTCAATGTTCCAACAGATACGCACATGCTAATAACAAGTATATGGAATCGTACGATCCATCGAAACCTTCATCATATCTCACGTACTTTGATGTAAATAATTTGTACGGATGGGCAATGTGTCAACCTTTGCCCTATGCAGATTTTCGATGGGTCGACGACGTATCCGATTTTGATACATCATCGATCGCGCTCGATTCGCCTATAGGCTATATCCTTGAAGTCGATCTCGAGTATCCGCAACGTGTTCACGATGCGCACACTGACCTACCGTTTTGCCCGACACGCGACAAACCACCTGGTAAGCGGCAGGATAAGCTGCTCGCAACTTTATATGATAAGAAGCGTTACGTAATACATTACCGCAACCTGCAGCAATGCACGCGACACGGACTTCGAGTTACAAAAATACATCGAATATTACAGTTTTCGCAATCTCCATGGCTTCGCAGTTATATCGAACTCAATACACAATTCCGAACACTCGCGAAAAATGATTTTGAAAAAAATTTATATAAATTAATGAATAATGCGGTATTTGGCAAAACGATGGAAAATGTGCGCAATCAGGTTAATATTAAGCTCGTGACACATTGGGATGGAAGATATGGCGCAGAGGCGATGATCGCAAAACCAAATTTTCATAGTAGAAGCGTGTTTTCGGAGAATCTGATCGCCGTTGAATTGCGCAATCTCGAGGTGAAATTTAATAAACCAATCTACGTGGGTATGTGTATACTCGACATATCCAAGACATGTTTGTACGAGTTTCACCACGATTATATGGTACCTATGTATCGAGAGAAATGTAAAGTCATGTACACCGACACCGACAGTCTCATATATCACATCGAGTGTGACGATGTATATGAGAATATAAAGCGCAACGTCGACAGATTCGATACCAGCGATTATGCGGTGGACAATGTGTACGGTATACCGCTCGCGAATAAAAAGATACCGGGTTTAATGAAGGATGAAAATAATGGCACCATCATGACCGAATTCGTCGGACTTAGGGCAAAAATGTACGCGTTGCGAGTAGATGGTAAGAAAGACACGAAAAAAGTAAAAGGCGTCAAGAGTAACGTCGTCGCGAGAACGATAACGTTCGACGATTACACGCGGTGTTTGAACGAAGAGATTGAAATGACGCGTCAGCAGTCTTGTATAAGATCTAAATTACACGAAGTATACACCATCCGCGAGACAAAAATTGCTCTAAGTCCGTACGATGACAAGCGGTATATCGTACCCGAAACCACCGACACGCTACCGTGGGGACATTACAAAATACCGTTATAAATAAAAATCATGTATATTTATTGTAAATAAAAATTATATCTATATTTATTGTAAATAAAAATTATATGTATATTTATTGTAAATTATATGTATATTTATTGTAAATTATATGTATATTTTATAATGTATACAATATTGTTTATATTTGTAAAATATTATTATGTATTATTGTTAACATATTTATAATATATTATTTTTATCTATCCAAGAGTTGTGTGTCGCATCAAATCCCAGCCATTTCACATAAACCTCGTCACCCTTTTTGCGTATCACCTTTTCCACGAGATGTACGTCGGGATTAGCAACGCGTTGTAACTCGTATTCGTAAAATCCGCCAGCGATGGGATTCCCGCGCGAATCTTTGAGTACATAGGTCACGGGATTAGTTTTCTGCACTTTAACGATCTTAAACACTTCGGTCGACCAATTTGGCGTGTAACCTTTCTTAAAGATGGTCTTGACTTTACTCACGCGTACCGGATCGCCTACTTTGAATCTTGCCGGTGCCGCAATCTTTACGTTGCTGTATACCGTATTTAAAAGTTTATCGGCGATCGCGGGGGTAACATCGATAGGTCTCATACCGATAGTGCGATGTTTTCGCGCATTGTACTCTCCAACGAGCCTGGACAACGCGTCGATCCACTTGTAATTTCCATTAAGCGTAAACATTTTCCACATATTGTTCTTTAACGTTCGGTTGAATCGTTCCACGACCGAGGCTTTCATGACAGAGTACGTCGAATAATGATTAATGTTATGCTTCTTCACGAGTTTCTGTACATTTGCGTTGTAAAATTCTTTTCCTCTGTCGGTTTGAAGATTTTTCGGGCATCTTCCATCGTCTCGAATTATCTTTGCGATCGTATCCGACATCTCGTTTCCACTCTTACTCTTGAGCGCTACAGCCCACGCATACTTGCTCAACACATCGATAACTGTGAGTATGTAGTTGTAGCCTTTGTTGAATCGTGCATATGGACGCATCTCGACCACGTCCGCCTGCCACAGATCGTCGTATCCGTGTACTATGACACGCCTACGTGGGAAATTTTTTCTCGCTGGAGCATGCAATTCTTCCACGAGCAGCTGTTTTACAGAGGTCTTTTGCGACATATTTGATCGAGGCATAATTTGCAATAATGAGATAATTCCTCCACGTATATTCTTTATATATCTTTCTTCTCTTGCGCTGAATTAGATGTAGTCTGCGCGTGAGTTGCATACCGAAGCATTTTCTGCATCTCATCCATCATTATTTGCAGCGTTTGCACATTCGTCTCGAGCGTGATTATTTTTTTCTCAAGTTCTTCCAGTCTATCTTCTAAAGACTTGACACGTATTTTCACGTACTGTTTGTTTGCGGCATCAGTATCATCTTCCGGTTGCGCTACCCGTCGTATCTTGCGCGACCTTGCGTCAAAGCCGGAGGCTGTCTGACACAGAGCGTTATCGCGCACGTAATTTCTTAGTAATCCATTCCATTGATAGTATGAGTTGTTTGGTGTTCCCAACGATAATCCAAATTTATTAATCGACATTTCGATACAAACAATAATGACAGACTGACTCGTTTCGCCGACGCATAGATTAATTTATAATAAGGCCAGCTTCGTAAAGTTCCTCGATAATTGATAATATTTCATTGTCGTGGGCATTGTTGCCGGCTTGACGCGAAGCTTCCAGCAATCGCAAGCGATCTACCAACTCGTTGGGATCATTCCAATGCACATAATCGATCTTATTATCGTTTAACGCCATAGCGCGCGGTATGTTTATACCTCTTCCAGCTTTTTTTCCAGGCGCTATTATATTTTTAATAGAAATTAATGGCGCTATTATATTTTTATACTTGTATCCCTTGTTACTTAACAATGGATTACGCATATCATTGCCACGTCTATGCGCATTTGTCGCCAGTAATATATTTTTGTATTTAATTTTATCATCGTCATTGTATACGTCACCGTCGGGTATTCTCTTGAAAATCAACTCGTAGAGACCTGGTGTTCCCACGTATCTTATTCCACCGATAATTATATTGTCATCTTTATCCACATCAAAAATTTTATCACCGAGCATCATTCCTTCGTTGCAAAATTTAACACCGTAAACATAATCCATATTGATATTTTTATCTTGACTCAAAATAGCTCCCACATATTTTTGCCCTAGTGGACCCAAATGTTCGCGCAATGTATTTTGACCCTCGGATGTTTGTAATTGATATTGAACTGACGTCACAAGCGTTTCAGGCGTAGATTCGAAAATTTCTTCCACATACGGAGACGATCTTTCGTACAATATTTGACTCGATTGTACATCTTTTATCGGAGTAGAAGCAACCACATTCGATAATTGTTTCATCCGCTTACGTTTTGATTGATTTGGAGTAGAAGTTATTAGCGAATCGTTCAATGATATATTTGACCTTGTTCGCTTTGTTCCAGACTCTTTTTTCAGATGCTTGTCTTCGAGCATACTCGATGGTTCGATTTTCGCTTCATTAGATTCCACATTGATTGTATTTTCGACAAGTTGTTTTAGAGGTTCGATAATTGGTTTAAAGTGCCTCTCCAATGCGACGTCTTCCTCCATTTGACCGGTTTTTAAAGAACGATATTTTTTGCGGATTGATTCGCTCGTTTTTACAATCTCTCTCGCAATCTTCTCACGATCGTCACTGTCAATCGTCGTCGTCATGTTGCGCTCGGACGAAAATTTTAGACGTTGCTCGATCGATGTATCGATAGCGACTAACCACTTTACGGTATTGCAAAATCGTTAAATCCTTTTCGATATCGTCCATTAGTCTGTAAACTGTCTTTATCAATCACTACAAATCCATACTCGTGTTGCCAACATTCCTGACAGAATGCGCGAAAATCGCCGTAAGACATGTCAGTATTTACATGATCGTTGTATACATGTTTCAAATTTGTACCATCTTGTTTAAATAAAATCAGTAAATTTGCATTGTCCCGTATAAGATGCTTGGGTATCCTGGCATACGTTTGACAAAGATAGAAACAGTCGACGCTCGAGTGTCGACCCATTGCAAAGTACTCTCTTATCGTATCTTGCTTATCGCATGCCACGTCGTCAAAGATAAAAATGGAATTCGGAAGCGCCTCGCTCGGTGGAATAACGTCACTATTATTAGAGAATGTAAAATAACCAATTTCATCGATCGATAATAGCAAATTTTCCAAATATCGATATTTCGGTTGTTGAAGTGATTTCGAGTATACGTACACATTCTCGAAATGTACACCGTGTGGACTTTCTATCAAACTTATCAACACGTTAGTCTTACCGCAATTCGAAGGACCGCAAATGATACCGCGTATAGTAGTCGGCAGCATGTTTCCATGCTTGCGTATTTCTTTCTCGGACATTACTCGTGTTTTATCGTCAAAATTTATCACTTTGATTATCGTCGCTTGTCGCGCGAACCGCATGTTTGCTCTCGCGAGTCTCAAATCAGATTTTGGAAAATGAGTCATCGGGGCCCTATTTATAGAGGTGCACCGAATCGAAACCGCTCAGTCTCAAAAATGTTTCTTCTTCTATCGGTTGACAGCGATATTCTCGAGCTTACCACCGAGCAGTTACAGATTATCCCCAAGATTGTTTTACTGCGAGACTTTGGTAGCTACGTGGAACAATTGTGGGACAAGCTTCCCGAACATATAAAAGCTGACTCAGAGGTTCAACAGTATCGTCGATGCACGCGACATTATAATTTGCCGTGCCAACAAACACATTTCGACGGTCCAACACCGTTAATAAAAGATTGTGGCAAATGCCAGCAAAAATTATAAGAGGTAGCGGTTTGTTAAATCGTGCGATAAACGCACTTCCTATCGAATTACATATTCCAGGCTATCAGTTTTGCGGACCGGGAACTCATTTAGAAACGCGATTGGCTAGAGGCGATCGAGGTATCAATCCATTGGATGCCGCGTGTCGCGAGCACGACATAGCTTATTCTGGAAGCAACGATCTCGGTCAACGACACGTTGCGGATAATATACTCGCCACGAAAGCGCGAACACGTATTACCGCGAGAGATTCGACTATTGGTGAGAAAGCAGCCGCTACAGCTGTTTGGGCGGCTATGAAAGCAAAGACAAAATTCGGTATGGGGATGAAAACAAAAAAATCATCGATGAAGAAAAAGACTGCGAAAAAACGAATACTTCCTATAGCGAAGCGCGGTGGTATCTTACCCATTTTACCATTATTGGGAGTTCTCGGTTCGTTGGCTGGCGGAGCAGCGGGAATCGCGAAGGCGGTGAACGATAGCAAGGCGGCGCAACGTCAGCTCGAAGAAATGCAGCGTCATAATCGCGCCATGGAAGGTCACGGTCTTTATCTCGCTCCATACAAGCGCGGACGAGGGTTCTCAACAGCGGCCAAGAAAAAAAAAAAACGTCAAAATAAAGATGCCTGTCGGTGTAACAACTAATGTACAATTGGAACAACTTGCAAGACGTATGCGTATACAATTTTTTAGAGGCGTTTTCATGCGGAATAATTTACCGATAAACGGTATACGGCGAAATGAGAGCGGTATCGTCAATTTGGATGACGTCGATGGTTTCGGTACTCATTGGGTTGCGTATGCAAAGAGGGGAGATCGTGTGGTATATTTCGATAGTTTTGGAAATCTTCGACCGCCCAAGGAATTAGTGCGATATTTTGGACAGAATGTTACAAATATAGAATACAATCACACGGCCTATCAGAATTATAATCAAAGTATTTGTGGACAATTGTGTCTTCGATTTCTTCAAACAGTCGATGATCGATATGAATTTAAAGCTTGACAATTCTCCGTCGCGTCTCAGTATTCGTTCGACAGTTTTCCAGCATGTCACTCACGCTTACGTTGACCGGCAAGAGTAGCGTTCTTGCTGTAAGCTACTTTCCGGCTATAGATTTAAGCGATGGCGATTATGAGCTTGGTTTAACGGATTTTGAAACTTATCATACGATATCGAACGTGAATTCTTGGAATAATAAATTTTATTTTGATAACGACGATAAGGAAATTACGATTCCCGAAGGATCGTACGAATTACACGCAATAAACGAATATCTCCGACGTGCAATTTTGCGACATCGACGCGTAGTTGATTCCAACGATATTGTTGATGGCGAAGAACACGATGAATATCCAATAATGCTTCGCGCTAATCATAATACGCTAAAAAGTGAAATCAAATGTGTCTATAGAATAAATTTTAGTAAACCGGGCAACGTTGGATCGTTGTTGGGATTCTCGTCGAATCGTATATTACAGCCTCGGATATGGCACGAATCGGATGTACCGATAAATATTATTAGCGTAAATATTATTCGTATAGAATGCAGCGTAACCACTGGCGCGTACAGCAATGACAAGCGCGTACACACGATACATGAATTTTCACCGAGCGTGCCGCCAGGATATAAGATATCGGAAACGCCAGCACAGATCATTTATCTACCGATCGTCGCACGGAGCATTACTGATTTAACGATACGCATTGTTGATCAAGAAGGACATTTGCTCGATTTTCGAGGAGAGGAAATTACCGTAAGATTGCATATACGGCGGCGGCAAAACTAAAGCGTTTGACAAATGAAATGCTTGTGTTGAACGAAAGCACGGAGCACGCGAGAGACAATATCTTTACGAGGGACAATATTTTTGCGAGAAGGCGAGTGACTGCGGTATCGGGTGACAATAATCAGATATCTGGTTACGCTAAAAATAAACTCACCGCGTTGAATCGCGAGTTTTTAAAATCATTGGGATTCGTCGTACGAAATACTTGAACGATATGATTGACATCTTGAATATCGGAGGCGAGCCGATCTTTGACGATCGTATCGTCAAGATTGAGACTCATACGTACAATCCATACGCCAACACAACGCTTGGATATAGCGACGAGATACGGATACCGATACAACATCAAGATTTGTACACGTTACCATGTGAAAGTTTTCTATACGTCGAGGGAAAGTTGAAGGTGCGTAAAGTAGATGAAGGAGCAAGAGTGGTATTGGGAAACAATTGTGTCGCGTTTATGTTTGATGAACTTCGATATGAACTCGACGGTGTGGAGATTGACCGCAACAGAAACGTTGGAATAACTTCCACGATTAAAAACTATGTCTCTCTAACAACCGAGAAAGGTAAAATCTTGGAGAATGCTGCGTGGAATATGTCGCATAATGCTGCTGAAGCTTACTTCAATTTTTGCGTGCCGCTAAACCTACTATTGGGTTTTTGCGAAGATTATAAGCGAGTTGTGATCAACGCTCGTCACGAATTAATTCTGATACGTTCGCGCAACGACAACAATTGCATATTTGGACATGCTTCGGCTGAAGCTGATATCGAATTATTCAAGATACAATGGCGTATGCCTCATGTAATATTGAGCGAGGTCAATAAACTATCCTTGCTACGCGCGTTGGAAAGCGGGCGATACTTGAATATGAGTTTTCGCTCTTGGGATCTATACGAATTTCCTCTATTGCATAATACGACTAAGCATTCGTGGACTGTGAAAGCCGCCTCTCAGCTGGAGAAGCCGCGATACGTGATCTTTGCGCTGCAGACTGGCAGAAAAAATGCTGTGTCAAAAGATATTACTACATTCGACGACTGCAAATTGACCAACGTTAAACTCTATCTAAACTCGGAATTTTATCCCTACGATGATTTAAATTTAGATTTCGATAAAAATAGATTCGCCCTCTTGTTCGATATGTACTCTCGTTTTCGCAAATCTTATTACGGATGTGATAATGATGATGTGCTATTAAACATTTCAAAATTTTTACATTGCGGTCCTCTCGCGGTTATCGATTGCTCGCGACAAAACGAGTCTGTCAAAAATTCCACCGTGGACGTGAGATTAGAGTTTGAGTGCAAGGAGGATATACCTGCAAATACCACCGCCTATTGTCTCATCTTGCACGATCGCGTTGTCGAATATTGCCCATTGACCAACGTAGTTCGTAAAATTACCTAAATCAGCAAATATCCCCTCCAATGTCAAAAATATATAAAAATTAAGATTTGACGATCGACAGCAGTCGTACATCGTTCTTGCAGTCGTACGGTAATATTATCGGCATGATCGCGCCAACGTTTGTAGATCTGCAAGGATTCATTATCGGGCGAAACTTTGTCGTGAAGGAAGTAGCGATACTGAGAAATGGATTTGTTCTTTCTCACTACTTTTTTGCAAGTCCCGTACCATGGCGTGCGCTTACAAAATCTGAGAGATGCCAAGCTTCATGGCTAATCGGACATCACCATGGGCTTCAATGGGAGGATGGAAACGTTCCATACAGCTTCGCCAGGCGTTTGATTACGAGAGCTGTGATGGGTGCGGCGGAAGAGGAAGATGGAGCATCTCCTATCGTGTACGTTAAAGGACACGAAAAACGAGAATGGCTGGCCGATATACTTGACGATGATGCGAGAAACGATGTTATTATTGAGACCTTGGATGCGGACTATGAAGATATCACTTCGTTAAATAAGCTAGATGTTACTAATACTATGCGCTGTGAAAAACATTTGAAAAATTGCGCTTTACAAAATGTATTTAAAATATTCAATTGGTGGACGAATCATCATAAAGATTCACTCAAACATTTTTAGAATAAATTATTGTTAAAATATATTTTTATTCTCTTTTGTTCTTCCCTTTTCCTCTTTCTTATCCCAGTATGCGAGTATTAAATTTCAGTACGTGACGTTAGATAGCGGCGTCAGCTAGTTAATTAAAATATAGATGTTACATTTCAGTACATGGACATAGAGTTTAAATATTTGAATGGTGTATAAATAATTGTTTTGTCGTTCAATAGCCGTTCGAAAGCTGTTCAGAGCCGTTCAATAGCCGTTCAAAGCCGTTCGATAACCGTTCGATAGCTGTTCAAAGCCGTTCAATAGTCGTTCGAAAGCTGTTCAGAGCCGTTCGATAGCCGTTCAAAGCCGTTCGATAACCGTTCGATAGCCGTTCAAAGCCGTTCGATAGTCGTTCAAAGCCGTTCGATAACCGTTCGATAGCTGTTCAAAGCCGTTCGATAGCCGTTTGATAGCCGTTCAATAGCCGTTCGATAGTGGTTTATCTATAATATATTATTCATATTTAAAAGACTTGTAGACAATTGTCCGCGGGAACGTGCTACCTTTGTTTTCTTATCAAGAGTTGAGAGTAAGCGTTCTTCGTAAGTGATTCATCCCCTACTCTAAAATGTTCGAGACAATGTCTGGCCTGTCGTGGCTGTCACAACGTTTCGAGCAGCGAATAAAGAACACCGTGTGACGAGAAGTTTATAAGTTTATAAAAAGAAGTATTAAACATGTCTGAAACAGCCTGTACCTGCACATACATATATGTTATGCTGCCGCATTATCGGGTAAGTAGAATGTTCAATGTTTCTGTTATATATTTTGTCTATTTGTGGTATTAATTAATAATATATTTCAGCTTATTGAGGAAATTCGATTTTTAAATATCGAGCACCGGCGATACACGCGGTGGTTGCGGCGCAATATGCGGTGGGAGCTGGATAATATTTGGGGTGACACGCAAGAGGCACGCAAGTACGCGGAGTCGCATGAGTGGGCTTACGAGGATATTTTCAATCTTCGGAAATTATTCGGCCTCGAGCCATATGATGAGATTGAAGTATGGTGAATATTGTAAGTATCTATTTTTTAAAAATTTATATTAGATTTATAAAAATTACATTCTTATACTAATAAGACTTGTATTTTTTCTGTTTCAGATGGAGCGTCGCCTTATTATTATATTATACATATTTTATATCTTTTTGTATATTTTATATTTTTATATTTTTATATTTTATATATATATATATATTATAGTTTTAAACACACACACACACACACACACACACACACGCACACACCACACACACACACACATACACACACACAATTATATTAAACATAAATTTTAAATAAATATTATTATTATTATTATATTTAAAAAAAAATGTCGATTATTTCTGCGCCTCCTTCTCCCACGTCCATGCATGCCTCGCGCTGTCTCTCTCTATCTCCCACATGCATGCGAACGTCATCCTTTTCCCACGCCAATGCGGACGCAATCCTTTTCCTACACGTGTGCATGCCTCGCGCTATCTCTCTCACACCGCCTTGCGAACGCCGTATTATCCGCGTGCATCCTTCGCGCTATCTCTCTCTCTCTCTCTCTCTTTCTCCCAAGTGCATGCTTCGCGCCATCTCTCTCTCCAACTTGCATGCCTCGCGCCATCTCTCTCCAACGTGCATGCAAACGCTATCTTTGTCTTACGCTCATATGATCGCCTCGCGCTATCCTTCTCCCACGCCTCCTCGCGGCTTCGCGTCCCCTCTTCCCCGCGGGTCCCTCACCTATCGGTTTCGCCGCGATCCCCCTCCCCCTCTCCGCGGGTCCTCGCCTACCGGTTAGGTTAGCGGGTCCCTCGCCTATCGGTTAGGACGCGGTCCCCCTCCCCCTCTCCGCGGGTCCCTCACCCATCGGTTAGGACGCGGTCCTCCCCCCCCCTCTCCGCAGACCCCTCGCCTACCGGTTAGGACGCGATTCCCCCGCGTGACGTCATACCCCCGCGCCGGTTTCCCCTCGCCCCTCACCCCCCTCAGAGGACCTGCGTTAGAACCGGCCTAGCTATACTACTGATGTGTTATGAAACTTTTGGTATATTCACTACAGGTACGTAACTAAGTCGTTCCGAACGAAGGAAACTTGCGTACATAGCGATCTTAGCTCTGTGTGCCGAGAAGCGTTGTTCCTCTATTTCCTTGATGTGTTATGAAAATTTCGGCAAATCTCGCTTACAGGCGCGTAACTAAGTCGTTCCGAACGAAGGAAACTTGCGTACATAGCGATCTTATCTCTGTGAGTCGAGAAGCGTTGTTCCTCCATTTCCTTGTTGTGTTATGAAAACTTTCGGCAAATCTCGCTTACAGGCACGTAAGTAAGTCGTTCCGAACGAAGGAGACTTGCGTACACTTCCATCTTATCTTTGTAAGCCGAGAAGCGTTGTTCTTCAATTTTCTTGATGTGTTATGAAAACTTTCGGTATATCTCACTTACAGGTACGTAACTAAGTCGTTCCGAACGAAGGAAACTTGGTACATAGCGATCTTAGCTCTGTGTGCCGAGAAGCGTTGTTCCACAATTTCCTTGATGTGTTATGAAAACTTTCGGTATATCTCACTTACAGGTACGTAACTAAGTCGTTCCGAACGAAGGAAACTTGCGTACA
>WHNR01000476.1:0-27950 GCA_009859135.1 Formica selysi
TCAGGAAATTGAGGAACAACGCTTCTCGGCACACAGAGCTAAGATCGCTATGTACGCAAGTTTCCTTCGTTCGGAACGACTTAGTTACGTGCCTGTAAGTGAGATTTGCCGAAAATTTTCAATAACACATCAAGGAAATTGAGGAACAAGCGCTTCTGCACACAGAGCTAAGATCGCTATGTACGCAAGTTTCCTTCGTTCGGAACGACTTAGTTATGCCTGTAAGTGAGATTTGCCGAAAATTTTCATAACACATCAAGGAAAATGAGGAACAACGCTTCTCGGCACACAGAGCTAAGATCGCTATGTAGCGAAGTTTTCTTCGTTCGGAACGACTTAGTTACGTACCTGTAAGTGAGATATACCGAAAGTTTTCATAACACATCAAGGAAATGAGGAAACAACGCTTCTCGGCACACAGAGCTAAGATCGCTATGTACGCAAGTTTCCTTCGTTCGGAACGACTTAGTTACGTGCCTGTAAGTGAGATATACCGAAAGTTTTCATAAACATCAAGAAATTGAGGAACAACGCTTCTCGGCACACAGAGCTAAGATCGCTATGTACGCAAGTTTCCTTCGTTCGGAACGACTTAGTTACGTACCTGTAAGTGAGATTTACCGAAAGTTTTCATAACACATCAAGAAATTGAGGAAAAACGCTTCTCGGCACACAGAGCTAAGATCGCTATGTACGCAAGTTTCCTTCGTTCGGAACGACTTAGTTACGTGCCTGTAAGCGAGATATACGAAAGTTTTCATAACACATCAAGGAAATTGAGGAACAACGCTTCTCGGCACACAGAGCTAAGATCGCTATGTACGCAAGTTTCCTTCGTTCGGAACGACTTAGTTACGTGCCTGTAAGCGAGATTTGCCGAAAATTTTCATAACACATCAAGGAAATTGAGAAAACAACGCTTCTCGGCCACAGAGCTAAGATCGCTATGTACGCACGTTTCCTTCGTTCGGAACGACTCAGTTACGTACCTGTAAGTGAGATATACCGAAAAGTTTTTTATAACAGATCAAGGAAATTGAGGTACAACGCTTCTCGGCACACAGAGCTAAAATCGCTATGTACGCAAGTTTCCTTCGTTCGGAACGACTTAGTTACGTGCCTGTAAGCGAGATTCGCCGAAAATTTTCATAACACATCAAGGAAATAGAGGAACAACGCTTCTCGGCACACAGAGCTAAGATCGTTGGTACGCAGGTTTCCTCGTTCGGAACGACTTAGTAACGTGCCTGTAAGCGAGATTGCCGAAAATTTTCATAAACATCAAGGAAATAGAGGAACAACGCTTCTCGGCACACAGAGCTAAGATCGCTATGTACGCAAGTTTCCTTCGTTGGGAACGACTTAGTTACGTAGATGTAAGTGAGATATATCGAAAGTTTTCATAACACATCAAGGAAATTGACGAACAACGCTTCTCGGCACACAGAGCTTAGATCGCTTTGTACGAAAGTTTCCTTCGTTCGGAACGACTTAGTTACGTCCTGTAAGTGAGATTTGCCGAAAATTTTCATAACACATCAAGGAATTGAGGAACAACGCTTCTCTGCTCACAGAGATAAGTCGCTATGTACGCAAGTTTCCTTCGTTCGAACGACTTGTTACGTGCCTGTAAGCGAATTTGCCGAAAATTTTAATAACACATCAAGAAATTGAGGAACAACTCTTCTCGGCACACAGAGCTAAGATCGCTATGTTCGCAAGTTTCCTTCGTTCGGAACGACTTAGTTACGTACCTGTAAGTAAGATATAACGAAAGTTTTCATAACACAGCAAGGAAGTAGAGGAACAACGCTTCTCGCACACAGAGTAAGATCGCTATGTACGCAAGTTTCCTTCGTTCGGGAACGACTTAGTTACGTACCTGTAAGTGAGATATATCGAAAGTTTTCATAACACATCAAGGAAATTGACGAACAACGCTTCTCGGCACACAGAGCTTAGATTGCTATGTACGCAAGTTTCCTTCGTTCGGAACGACTTAGTTAGTGCCTGTAAGTGAGATTTGCCGAAATTTTCATAACACATCAAGGAAATTGAGGAACAACCGCTTCTCTGCTCACAGAGATAAGGTCGCTATGTACGCAAGTTTCCTTCGTTCGGAACGACTTAGTTACGTGCCTGTAAGCGAGATTTGCCGAAAAATTTATAACACATCAAGGAAATTGAGGAACAACGCTTCTCGGCACACAGAGCTAAGATCGCTATGTACGCAGTTTCCTTTGTTCGGAACGACTATTACGTAACTGTAAGTGAGATATACCGAAAGTTTCATAACACATCAAGGAAATGGAGGAACAACGCTTCTCGGCTCACAGAGATAAGGTCGCTATGTACGCAAGTTTCCTTCGTTCGGAACGACTTAGTTACGTGCCTGTAAGCGAGATTTGCCGAAAATTTTCATAACACATCAAGGAAATTGAGGAACAACGCTTCTCGGCACACAGAGCTAAGATCGCTATGTACGCAGTTTCCTTCGTTCGGAACGACTTAGTTACGTATCTGAAAGTGAGATATACCGAAATTTTCATAACACATCAAGGAAATTGAGGAACAACGCTTCTCGGCTACAAAGCTAAGATCGCTATGTACGCAAGTTTCCTTCGTTCGGAACGACTTAGTTACGTGTCTGTAAGCGAGATTTGCCTAAAATTTTCATAACACATCAAGGAGATTGAGGACAACGCTTCTCGGCACACAGAGCTAAGATCGCTATGTACGCAAGTTTTTTTCGTTCGGAACGACTCAGTTACGTACTGTAAGTGAGATATACCGAAAGTTTTCATAACACATCAAGGAAATGGAAGAACAAAGCTTCTCGACTCACAGAGATAAGATCGCTATGTACGCAAGTTTCCGTCGTTCGGAACGACTTAGTTACGTACCTGTAAGTGAGATATACCGAAAGTTTTCATAACACATCAAGGAAATGTAGGAACAACGCTTCTCGACTCACAGAGGTAAGATCGCTATGTACGCAAGTTTCATTCGTTCGGAACGACTTAGTTACGTGCCTGTAAGCGAGATTTGCCGAAATTTTCATGACACACAAGGAAATAGAGGAACAACGCTTCTCGGCACCCAGAGCTAAGATCGCGATGTACGCAAGTTTCCTTAGTTCGGAACGACTTAGTTACGTATCTGTAAGTGAGATATACCGAAAGTTTTCATAACACATCAAGGAAATGGAGGAACAACGCTTCTCGATCACAGAGAAAATATCGCTATGTACGCAAGTTTCCTTCGTTCGGAACGACATAGTTACGTGCCTGTAAGCGAGATTTGCCGAAAATTTTCATAACGCATCAAGGAAATTGAGGAACAACGCTTCTCGCACACAGAGTTGAGTTCGCTATGTACGCAAGTTTCCATCGTTCGGAACGACTTAGTTACGTACCTGTAAGTGAGATATACCGAAAGATTTCATAACACATCAAGGAAATTGAGGAACAACGCTTCTCGACTCACAGAGAAAGATCGCTATGTACGCAAGTTTCCTTCGTTCGGAACGACTTAGTTACGTGCCTGTAAGTGAGATATACCGAAAGTTTTCATAACACAACAATGAAATGGAGGAACAACGCTTCTCACTCACAGAGATAAGATCGCTATGTACGCAAGTTTCCTTCGTTCGGAACGACTTAGTTACGTGCCTGTAAGCGAGATTTGCCGAAAATTTTCATAACGCATCAAGGAAATTGAGGAACAACGCTTCTCGGCACACAGAGTTAAGATCGCTATGTACGCAAGTTCCTTCGTTCGGAACAACTTAGTTACGTACCTGTAAGTGAGATATACGAAAGTTTTCATAACACAACAAGAAATTAAGGAACAACGCTTCTTAACTCACAGAGATAAGATCGCTATGTACGCAAGTTTCCTTCGTTCGGAACGACTTAGTTACGTGCCTGTAAGCGAGATTTGCCGAAAATTTTCATAACGCATCAAGGAAATTAAGGAACAACGCTTCACGGCACACAGAGTTAAGATCGCTATGTACGCAAGTTTCATACGTTCGGAACGACTTAGTTACGTGCCTGTAAGCGAGATTTGCCGAAAATTTTCATAACACATCAAGGAAATTGAGGAACAACGCTTCTCGGCACACAGAGCTAAGATCGCAATGTACGGAAGTTTCGTTCGTTCGGAACGACTTAGTTACGTGCCTGTAAGTTAGATTTGCCGAAAATTTTCATAACACATCAAGGAAA
Organism: Formica selysi; assembly: GCA_009859135.1. Lineage (NCBI taxonomy): Eukaryota > Metazoa > Arthropoda > Insecta > Hymenoptera > Formicidae > Formica > Formica selysi. Next base: position 4,230 of record WHNR01000476.1, read on the forward strand.
TTGAGGAACAACGCTTCTCGGCACACAGTGCTGAGATCGCTATGTACGCAAGTTTCCTTCGTTCGGAACGAGTTAGTTACGTACCTGCAAGTGAGATATAACGAAAGTTTTCATAACACATCAAGGAAATGGAGGAACAACGCTTCTCGACTCACAGAGTAAGATCGCTATACACGCAAGTTTCCTTCGTTCGGACGACTTAGTTACGTACCTGTAAGTGAGATATACCGAAAGTTTTCATAACACATCAAGGAAATGTAGGAACAACGCTTCTCGACTCACAGAGATAAGATCGCTATGTACGCAAGTTTCATTCGTTCGTAACGACTTAGTTACGTGCCTGTAAGCGAGATTTGCCGAAAATTTTAATAACACATCAAGGAAATTGAGGAACAACGCTTCTCGGCACACAGAGCTAAGATCGCTATGTACGCAAGATTCCTTCGTTCGGAACGACTTAGTTACGTGCCTGTAAGCGAGAATTGCCGAAAATTTTCATAACACATCAAGGAAATAGAGGAACAACGCTTCTCATCACACAGAGCTATGATCGCTATGTACGCATGTTTCCTTCGTTCGGAACGACTTAGTTACATACCTGTAAGTGAGATATACCGAAATTTTCATAACACATCAAGGAAATGAGGAACAACGCTTCTCGACACACAGAGCTAAGATCGATATGTACGCAAGTTTCCTCGTTCGGAACGACTTAGTTACGTACCTGTAAGTGAGATATACCGAAAGTTTTCATAACACATCAAGGAAATTAGGAACAACGCTTCTCGACTCACAGAGGTAAGTTCGCTATGTACGCAAGTTTCATTCGTTCGGAACGACTTAGTTACGTGCCTGTAAGCGAGATTTGCCGAAAATTTTCATGACACAACAAGGAAATAGAGGAACAACGCTTCTCGGCACCAGAGCTAAGATCGCGATGTACGCAAGTTTCCTTAGTTCGGAACGACTTAGTTACGTACTGTAAGTGAGATATACCGAAAGTTTTCATAACACATCAAGGAAATGGAGGAACAACGCTTCTCGACTCACAGAGAAATATCGCTATGTACCAAGTTTCCTTCGTTCGGAACGACTTAGTTACGTGCCTGTAAGCGAGATTTGCCGAAAATTTTCATAACACATCAAGGAAATTGAGGAACAACGCTTCTCGGCACACAGAGCTGAGATCGCTATGTACGCAAGTTTCCTCGTTCGGAACGACTTAGTTACGTACCTGTAAGTGAGATATACCGAAAGATTTTCATAACACATCAAGGAAATTGAGGAACAACGCTTCTCGGCACACAGAGCAAGATCGCTATGTACGCAAGTTTCCTTCGTTCGGAACGACTTAGTTACGTGCCTGTAAGTGAGATATACCGAAAGTTTTCATAACACATCAAGGAAATTGAGGAACAACGCTTCTCGGCACACAGAGCTAAGATCGCTATGTACGCAAGTTTCCTTCGTTCGGAACGACTTAGTTACGTGCCTGTTAATGAGATTTGCCGAAAATTTTCATAACAATCAAGGAAATGAGGAACAACGCTTCTCGGCACACAGAGCTAGATCGCTATGTACGCAAGTTTCCTTCGTTCGGAACGACTTAGTTACGTACCTGTAAGTGAGATATATCGAAAGTTTTCATAACACATCAAGGAAATTGAGAACAACGCTTCTCGGCACACAGAGTTAGATCGCATGTACGCAAGTTTCCTTCGTTCGGAACGACTTAGTTACGTGCCTTTAAGCGAGATTTGCCGAAAATTTTCATAACACATCAAGGAAATAGAGGAACAACGCTTCTCGGCACACAGAGCTAAGATCGCTATGTACGCAAGTTTCCTTCGTTCGGAACGACTCAGTTACGTACCTGTAAGTGAGATATACCGAAAGTTTTTATAACAGATCAAGAAATTGAGATACAACGCTTCTCGCACACAGAGCTAAGATCGCTATGTACGCAAGTTTCCTTCGTTCGGAACGACTTAGTTACGTGCCTGTAAGCGAGATTTGCCGAAAATTTTCATAACAATCAAGGAAATTGAGGAACAACGCTTCTCGGCACACAGAGCTAAGATCGCTATGTACGCAAGTTTCCTTCGTTCGGAACGACTTAGTTACGTGCCTGTAAGCGAGATTTGCCGAAAATTTTCATAACACATCAAGGAAATGAGGAACAACGCTTCTCGGCACACAGAGCTAAGATCGCTATGTACGCAAGTTTCCTTCGTTCGGAACGACTTAGTTACGTACTGTAAGTGAGATATACCGAAAGTTTCATAACACATCAAGGAAATTGAGGAACAACGCTTCTCGGCACACAGAGCTAAGATCGCTATGTACGCAAGTTTCCTTCGTTCGGAACGACTTAGTTACGTGCCTGTAAGCGAGATTTGCCGAAAATTTTCATAACACATCAAGGAAATTGAGGAACAACGCTTCTCGGCCACAGAGCTAAGATCGCTATGTACGCAAGTTTCCTTCGTTCGGAACGACTTAGTTACGTGCCTGTAAGCGAGATTTGACCGAAAATTTCATAACACATCAAGGAAATAGAGGAACAACGCTTCTCGGCACACAGAGCTAAGATCGCTATGTACGCAAGTTTCCTTCGTTCGGAACGACTTAGTTACGTACCTGTAAGTGAGATATACCGAAAGTTTTCATAACACATCAAGGAAATTGAGGAACAACGCTTCTCGGCACACAGAGCTAAGATCGCTATGTACGCAAGTTTCCTTCGTTCGGAACAACTTAGTTACGTGCCTGTAAGCGAGATTTGCCGAAATTTTCATAAACATCAAGAAATTGAGGAACAACGCTTCTCGGCTACAAAGCTAAGATGCATGTACGCAAGTTTCCTTCGTTCGGAACGACTTAGTTACGTGCTGTAAGCGAGATTTGCCGAAAATTTTCATAACACATCAAGGAAATTGAGGAACAACGCTTCTCGGCACACAGAGCTAAGATCGCTATGTACGCAAGTTTCCTTCGTTCGGAACGACTTAGTTACGTACTGTAAGTGAGATATACCGAAAGTTTCATAACACATCAAGGAAATTGGAGGAACAACGCTTCTCGACTCACAGAGATAAGATCGCTATGTACGCAAGTTTCCTTCGTTCGGAACGACTTAGTTACGTACCTGTAAGTGAGATATACCGAAAGTTTTCATAACACATCAAGGAAATGAGGAACAACGCTTCTCGCTCACAGAGTAAGATCGCTATGTACGCAAGTTTCATTCGTTCGGAACGACTTAGTTACGTGCCTGTAAGCGAGATTTGCCGAAAATTTTCATAACACATCAAGGAAATGAGGAACAACGCTTCTCGGCACACAGAGTAAGATCGCTATGTACGCAAGTTTCCTTCGTTCGGAACGACTTAGTTACGTACTGTAAGTGAGATATACCGAAAGTTTTCATAACACATCAAGGAAATGGAGGAACAACGCTTCTCGACTCACAGAGATAAGATCGCTATGTACGCAAGTTTCCTTCGTTCGGAACGACTTAGTTACGTGCCTGTAAGCGAGATTTGCCGAAAATTTTCATAACACATCAAGGAAATGAGGAACAACGCTTCTCGCACACAGAGTAAGATCGCTATGTACGCAAGTTTCCTTCGTTCGGAACGACTTAGTTACGTACCTGTAAGTGAGATATGCCGAAAATTTTCATAACACATCAAGAAATTGAGGAACAACGCTTCTCGGCACACAGAGCTAAGATCGCTATGTACGCAAGTTTCCTTCGTTCGGAACGACTTAGTTACGTACCTGTAAGTGAGATATACCGAAAGTTTTCATAACACATCAAGGAAATGAGGAAAACGCTTCTCGCTCACAGAGATAAGATCGCTATGTACGCAAGTTTCCTTCGTTCGGAACGACTTAGTTACGTACCTGTAAGTGAGATATACCGAAAATTTTAATAACAATCAAGAAATGAGGAACAACGCTTCTCGGACACAGAGTAAGATCGCTATGTACGCAAGTTTCCTTCGTTCGGAACGACTTAGTTACGTACCTGTAAGTGAGATATACCGAAAGTTTTCATAACACATCAAGAAATTGAGGAAAACGCTTCTCGGCTCACAGAGATAAGATCGCTATGTACGCAAGTTTCCTTCGTTCGGAACGACTTAGTTACGTGCCTGTAAGCGAGATTTGCCGAAAATTTTCATAACACATCAAGGAAATGAGGAACAACGCTTCTCGGCACACAGAGCTAAGATCGCTATGTACGCAAGTTTCCTTCGTTCGGAACGACTTAGTTACGTACCTGTAAGTGAGATATACCGAAAGTTTCATAACACATCAAGGAAATGAGGAACAACGCTTCTCGGCTCACAGAGCTAAGATCGCTATGTACGCAAGTTTCCTTCGTTCGGAACGACTTAGTTACGTACCTGTAAGTGAGATATACCGAAAGTTTTCATAACACATCAAGGAAATTGAGGAACAACGCTTCTCGCTCACAGAGTAAGATCGCTATGTACGCAAGTTTCCTTCGTTCGGAACGACTTAGTTACGTGCCTGTAAGGAGATTTGCCGAAAATTTTCATAACACATCAAGGAAATTGAGGAACAACGCTTCTCGGCACACAGAGCTAAGATCGCTATGTACGCAAGTTTCCTTCGTTCGGAACGACTTAGTTACGTGCCTGTAAGTAGATTTGCCGAAAGTTTTCATAACACATCAAGGAAATTGAGGAACAACGCTTCTCGGCACACAGAGCTAAGATCGCATGTACGCAAGTTTCCTTCGTTCGGAACGACTTAGTTACGTGCCTGTAAGTGAGATTTGCCGAAAATTTTCATAACACATCAAGGAAATAGAGGAACAACGCTTCTCGGCACACAGAGCTAAGATCGCTATGTACGCAAGTTTCCTTCGTTCGGAACGACTTAGTTACGTACCTGTAAGTGAGATATACCGAAAGTTTTCATAACACATCAAGGAAATGAGGAACAACGCTTCTCACTCACAGAGCTAAGATCGCTATGTACGCAAGTTTCCTTCGTTCGGAACGACTTAGTTACGTGCCTGTAAGCGAGATTTGCCGAAAATTTTCAAACACATCAAGGAAATTGAGGAACAACGCTTCTCGGCACACAGAGTAAGATCGCTATGTACGCAAGTTTCCTTCGTTCGGAACGACTTAGTTACGTGCCTGTAAGTGAGATTTCCGAAAATTTTCATAACACATCAAGGAAATTGAGGAACAACGCTTCTCGGCACACAGAGCTAAGATCGCTATGTACGCAAGTTTCCTTCGTTCGGAACGACTTAGTTACGTGCCTGTAAGCGAGATTTGCCTAAAATTTTCATAACACATCAAGGAAATTGAGGAACAACGCTTCTCGGCACACAGAGCTAAGATCGCTATGTACGCAAGTTTCCTTCGTTCGGAACGACTTAGTTACGTGCCTTTAAGCGAGATTTCCGAAAATTTTCATAACACATCAAGGAAATAGAGGAACAACGCTTCTCGGCACACAGAGCTAAGATCGCTTGTACGCAAGTTTCCTTCTTCGGAACGACTTAGTTACGTACCTGTAAGTGAGATATACCGAAAATTTTCATAAACATCAAGGAAATAGAGGAACAACGCTTCTCGGCACACAGAGCTAAGATCGCTATGTACGCAAGTTTCCTTCGTTCGGAACGACTTAGTTACGTACTGTAAGTGAGATATACCGAAAGTTTTCATAACACATCAAGGAAATGAGGAAAACGCTTCTCGGCTCACAGAGATAAGATCGCTATGTACGCAAGTTTCCTTCGTTCGGAACGACTTAGTTACGTGCCTGTAAGCGAGATTTGCCGAAAATTTTAATAACAAATCAAGGAAATTGAGGAACAACGCTTCTCGGCACACAGAGCTAAGATCGCTATGTACGCAAGTTTCCTTCGTTCGGAACGACTTAGTTACGTACCTGTAAGTGAGATATACCGAAAGTTTTCATAACACATCAAGGAAATTGAGGAACAACGCTTCTCGGCACACAGAGCTAAGATCGCTATGTACGCAAGTTTCCTTCGTTCGGAACGACTTAGTTACGTACCTGTAGTGAGATATACCGAAAGTTTTCATAACACATCAAGGAAATTGAGGAACAACGCTTCTCGGCACACAGAGCTAAGATCGCTATGTACGCAAGTTTCCTTCGTTCGGAACGACTTAGTTACGTACCTGTAAGTGAGATATACCGAAAGTTTTCATAACACATCAAGGAAATAGAGGAACAACGCTTCTCGGCACACAGAGCTAAGATCGCTATGTACGCAAGTTTCCTTCGTTCGGAACGACTTAGTTACGTACCTGTAAGTGAGATATACCGAAAATTTTCATAACACATCAAGGAAATAGAGGAACAACGCTTCTCGGCACACAGAGCTAAGATCGCTATGTACGCAAGTTTCCTTCGTTCGGAACGACTTAGTTACGTACTGTAAGTGAGATATACCGAAAGTTTTCAAACACATCAAGGAAATGAGGAACAACGCTTCTCTGCTCACAGAGCTAAGATCGCTATGTACGCAAGTTTCCTTCGTTCGGAACGACTTAGTTACGTGCCTGTAAGCGAGATTTGCCGAAAATTTTAATAACACATCAAGGAAATTGAGGAACAACGCTTCTCGGCACACAGAGCTAAGATCGCTATGTACGCAAGTTTCCTTCGTTCGGAACGACTTAGTTACGTGCCTGTAAGCGAGATTTGCCGAAAATTTTCATAACACATCAAGGAAATTGAGGAACAACGCTTCTCGGCACACAGAGCTAAGATCGCTATGTACGCAGTTTCCTTCGTTCGGAACGACTTATTACGTACCTGTAAGTGAGATATACCGAAAGTTTTCATAACACATCAAGAAATAGAGGAACAACGCTTTCGGCACAAAGCTAAGATGCTATGTACGCAAGTTTCCTTCGTTCGGAACGACTTAGTTACGTACCTGTAAGTGAGATTCCGAAATTTTCATAACACATCAAGGAAATTGAGGAACAACGCTTCTCGGCACACAGAGCTAAGATCGCTATGTAGCAAGTTTCCTTCGTTCGGAACGACTTAGTTACGTGCCTGTAAGCGAGATTTGCCGAAAATTTCATAACACATCAAGGAAATTGAGGAACAACGCTTCTCGGCACACAGAGCTAAGATCGCTATGTACGCAAGTTTCCTTCGTTCGGAACGACTTAGTTACGTGCCTGTAAGCGAGATTTACGAAATTTCATAACACATCAAGGAAATAGAGGAACAACGCTTCTCGGCACACAGAGCTAAGATCGCTATGTACGCAAGTTTCCTTCGTTCGGAACGACTTAGTTACGTACCTGTAAGTGAGATAACGAAAGTTTCATAACACATCAAGGAAATTGAGGAACAACGCTTCTCGGCACACAGAGCTAAGATCGCTATGTACGCAAGTTTCCTTCGTTCGGAACGACTTAGTTACGTGCCTGTAAGCGAGATTTGCCGAAAATTTTCATAACACATCAAGGAAATGAGGAACAACGCTTCTCGGCACACAGAGCTAAGATCGCTATGTACGCAAGTTTCCTTCGTTCGGAACGACTTAGTTACGTACCTGTAAGTGAGATATACCGAAAGTTTTCATAACACATCAAGGAAATGAGGAACAACGCTTCTCGGCACACAGAGCTAAGATCGCTATGTACGCAAGTTTCTTCGTTCGGAACGACTTAGTTACGTGCCTGTAAGCGAGATTTGCCGAAATTTTCATAACACATCAAGGAAATAGAGGAACAACGCTTCTCGGCACACAGAGTAAGATCGCTATGTACGCAAGTTTCCTTCGTTCGGAACGACTTAGTTACGTACCTGTAAGTGAGATATACCGAAAGTTTTCAAAAACATCAAGGAAATGAGGAACAACGCTTCTCGCTCACAGAGATAAGTCGCTATGTACGCAAGTTTCCTTCGTTCGGAACGACTTAGTTACGTGCCTGTAAGCGAGATTTGCCGAAAATTTTAATAACACATCAAGGAAATTGAGGACAACGCTTCTCGGCACACAGAGTAAGATCGCTATGTACGCAAGTTTCCTTCGTTCGGAACGACTTAGTTACGTAACTGTAAGTGAGATATACCGAAAGTTTTCATAACACATCAAGGAAATTAGAGGAACAACGCTTCTCGGCACACAGAGTTAAGATCGCTATGTACGCAAGTTTCTTCGTTCGGAACGACTTAGTTACGTCCTGTAGGAGATTCCGAAATTTTCATAACACATCAAGGAAATGAGGAACAACGCTTCTGGCCACAGAGCTAAGATCGCTATGTACGCAAGTTTCCTTCGTTGGAACGATTAGTTACGTGCCTGTAAGCGAGATTTGCCGAAAATTTCATAACACATCAAGGAAATGAGGAACAACGCTTCTCGGCACACAGAGCTAAGATGCTATGTACGCAAGTTTCCTTCGTTCGGAACGACTTAGTTACGTACCTGTAAGGAGATTACCGAAAATTTCATAACACATCAAGGAAATGAGGAACAACGCTTCTCGCACACAGAGCTAAGATCGCTATGTACGCAAGTTTCTTCGTTCGGAACGACTTAGTTACGTGCCTGTAAGCGAGATTTGCCGAAAATTTTCTAACACATCAAGGAAATGAGGAACAACGCTTCTCGGCACACAGAGCTAAGATCGCTATGTACGCAAGTTTCCTTCGTTCGGAACGACTTAGTTACGTACCTGTAAGTGAGATATACCGAAAGTTTTCAAACACATCAAGGAAATGGAAACAACGCTTCTGGCACACAAGCTAGATCGCTATGTACGCAAGTTTCCTTGTCGGAACGACTTAGATAGTCCTGAGGAGATTTCCGAAATTTTCATAACACATCAAGGAAATAGAGGAACAACGCTTCTCGGCACACAGAGCTAAGATCGCTATGTACGCAAGTTTCCTTCGTTCGGAACGACTTAGTTACGTACCTGTAGGTGAATTACCGAAAATTTTCATAACACATCAAGGAAATAGAGGAACAACGCTTCTCGGCACAAAGAGCTAAGATCGCTTGTACGCAATTTTCCTTCATTCAGAACGACTAGTTACGTACCTGTAGTGAGATATACCGAAATTTTCATATACATCAAGGAAATAGAGGAACAACGCTTCTCGGCACACAGAGCTAAGATCGCTATGTACGCAAGCTTCCTTCGTTCGGAACGACTTAGTTACGTACCTGTAAGTGAGATATATCGAAAGTTTTCATAACACATCAAGGAAATGGAGGAACAACTCTTCTCGACTCACAGAGGTAAGATCGCTATGTACGCAAGTTTCCTTCGTTCGGAACGACTTAGTTACGTACCTGTAAGTGCGATATAACGAAAGTTTTCATAACACAACAAGAAAATTGAGGAACAACGCTTCTCGGCTTACAAAGCTAAGATGGAAGTGTACGCAAGTTTCCTTCGTTCGGAACGACTTAGTTACGTGACTGTAAGCGAGATGTGCCGAAAATTTTCATAACACATCAAGGAAATAGAGGAACAACGCTTCTCGGCACACAGAGCTAAAATCGCTATGTAAGCAAGTTACCTTCGTTCGGAACGACTTAGTTACGTGCCTGTAAGCGAGATTTGCCGAAAATTTTCATAACACATCAAGGAAATTGAGGAACAACGCTTCTCGGCACACAGAGCTAAGATCGCTATGTACGCAAGTTTCCTTCGTTCGGAACGACCTAGTTACGTACCTGAAAGTGAGATATACCGAAACTTTTCATAACACATCAAGAGAATTGAGGAACAACGCTTCTCGGCATACAAAGCTAAGATGGAAGTGTACGCAAGTTTCCTTCGTTTGGAACGACTTAGTTACGTGTCTGTAAGCGAGACTTGCCTAAAATTTTCATAACACATCAAGGAGATTGAGGAACAACGATTCTCGGCACACAGAGCTAAGATCGCTATGTACGCAAGTTTCCTTCGTTCGGAACGACCTAGTTACGTACCTGTAGCGGGATTCTCTAACATCTTAGCGACGATTGTCGCTATCGCTAGTTATCAATTTTTGTCGCTTGCGCGACCGACGCTGTCGATGCGGCGTGATTCTGTAACTTAGCCTTAACGATATCTATCGATGCAAGATTCGTTACTCAGCGTATCGAAACAATTCAGTAAATCTGACAACGTTGCAGTTTTTCGCCAGTAAAAATCTAGTTACTTTCAACAGAATTTACGAACGCAGATGAAAATGGAGCTGCAATGATGTCTTTATTCAGCTAAGTTTATGGCTGTAATTGATTCCGCTTGAAAAACAGAAGCCTAATCAGCCATACAGAAGAAGACACCGCTCGAAAAGTTAATTAATACTTTTTTTTCGTTAATATGTTTGTTCAAGAGAGACAGAACATGGTACAAGATGGAACAATGTAAGTGTTTATTCGAAATATGTTTTATATAGAAAATAAAAACGACAACATATCCTTCATGGAAAAATACTATTTGACTGCGAAGAAACGATTGGAAATAATTGGAAAACCATTCTAATATAATATTGTACACTATTCATCTTAATATTTTTTTCACTAATCCAATAGTATTTTTCCACAAGAAAAACATAAAATAATTATTTTATACTTTTATAGCAAGAAAGCACGAAGTTCCCGGACAACATTATTGCAATATAGCAAAATGTTGGATTTTTTTTATTTAAACAAAGGTCTCGCTGAAGGAAGATTCAACACCTTACATGGAAAAGAACTAACGCAAAAAAAGTGGGCAGAACTAGCTGCAGAATTAAATAATGTTCAAGGAGCGACCAAAAGTGCTGAACAGTGGCAAGTGGTATGTATATATATATATACTTGACACAAATAAAATAAAAAGTAATTTTTTATGCTTAGGTGTGGAGAGACCTGAAAAGTCGCACTTCTATAAAGGCACGCGATTTGAGAAGGGCTAAGGCGATGACCGGAAACAAATCAATCAAGCAATCTGCAGAATTATCCGAAATGGAACTGCGGGTTATTGGGATAGTCGGCGCAGAATATATTGAAGGAAATAAGGATTGTGCTGAAAATATTCCGTAAGAGGAGGTATATATATTTATATACCCGTATATGTTTTGTAATTATCTATTGTAGAATTATTATATATGGAATATTTATAATTAATTAAAACAATTTAAAGAATTAGTCTGACAATAACGAATGTTATATAATGAGATGAGCTACTATGATCTATCTATCTATATAATGAAGTATAATGGCCTAATACATAATATATGCCTTTTCTCCATGTTTATAGTCTTTACAAAACGAACTAATCCGTGTAAATTCGTTAGTATTAACGGATGCCCCACGAGTAATAAACGTTTGCAATACTCTTCCACAAGAAAACTTGCAAGAAGACCCGCAAACTTCGAACGAAGATAGAGGTAGACATTTTTATTATTATAAATTAATGTTAAAATAAAAATGAATATATTGAACAATTTTCATAAAATTATCATTATTGTTTTGATTCATAAATAATTATCGATTATATCCAAGTCAAAGAAATTTCCGAAGATTTAACAACAAGCAGGTTAAGTGTTTTGATGGACCATGCTTGTCATAGAAAAAGTGGATTATGTTGTAATAAATAATTAATACATTACTTATTAACATTAATTGTAATATATTTTTTATTCACAGTTAATTTCTTGGATACCGACATCGACATCGCTACGATTGATGATGTTGTATTTGATGGAAATGCATCCGACAACGAGAACATTCCCGTACAACAAAATGTCGACCAAATTGTTAATGAGAGACAGGCGAAAAGAAAGTGTACTTCACGTGTACTTCCTGCTTTCAAGCCATCGGATCTACCGAGTACTAATCGCAACATCGGTTCATCGGTCTTTTCGAGAAGATGTAATAAGAATATAAATAATGTTATAGTGTTATTGTATGAAAATCGAAAACAAAATTTTTTAAAATTTTTGTACAATAACATTATAAAACGCCTTTTTTATAGTACTTTTATTATTTATTAATTATAATGTTTTTTTATAAAATTGTAGCAAATCGTGTAGGAAGATCTGAGTTTCATTCGTCGAAGGAGCAGTTTGAATGCATTGCTCAGAAGCAAGCCGATGCTATGATGGTAAGAGAAAAATCTCGAAAACCAGACTGTAATTGGAGTTGGTATAATTTTTCTAAGACGTACGATATGATTATATTGTAATCTTCTCAAATATTAGATGCTTGCCGAGGCCTCGAAAGCTCATGCAGAAGCAGCTACGATAAATGCCCATGCCATGGCAGAAATGGCCAAAGCTGCTACAAAATTGGCAAATAACGCAGAAGTACAGGCTGTGAACGATGCGGATAGGATACGAGTAATGGAGAAAGTAGTTCAAGTATTGGAGAATTTATTGCCAAGCTATATTCATTGAGGTAAGAAATAGTTTGTTTGCTATAAATTATGTGAAAATATTACAGTTAATACAATTATTATCTATTAATCAATTATTATCTAATAAGTATCACTTAATTTCAGACTGAGTATAGAAACTAGAAGTAGGATTTGACAGGAGTCAAATCGGACATTAATTTAAATTAAGTTAAATTAATTTTAAAATAACGTGATATTTACCAGAAAGTGATATCGAGAAGACTGATGAAGTTTAAATATAAGTTTTTTAACTTTTTTAAAAAATTAAGTTTATTTAATTTAAGTTTATAATTTTTGCATAAAGTATGCACCAAAGAATTTTGCATTTAAAATAGAAATAATATGTTGTGATTTTATAATAGATATAATAGATATAAAAAAATGAATTATGATTTTATGAAATGATTATATGTTGCGTTACGTAAAATGTTTTTCTTTATATTTTATTCGAAATATATATACAATTTATTTGAAATATAAATACAATTATTTTATATAAAATTATATACAATTATCTTCCAAACCTTTCCGCAATAAGGCGATCTTGAATTCGACGCGCGAGCGCAAGTGGTCGCACATTATCATCATCATCATCATCATCATCGTCGATATGAATGTTGGGTACATCTCCGTTTGCGTAGTCTTCAAACGGATCGTCAAGTATACCGCCAGCAATGCGCATATTGTGTAGAACTGCACACGCATTAACGATTCTTCCTGCAAAGCCAGGTTCGTACTGTAAGACCCTGTGCTTGGAAAGGCATCTCCATGTGCTTTTAAGTACTCCAAACAATCGTTCCACGCAATTTCTTGCACTGCATAATGCCTCGTTATACAAGAATCGTGGAGTTCCTTCAGGCTCATGAGGCAAAGGAGTTAACAGCCAGGGTTCTAATGGATATCCTGAATCACCTGTAAAAAATATATCTAAAATGTGCAACAAATACTGTAGTAATATAAAAAGAAAGAACATACCAATGAGATACGTTCTTCTTTCGCCGCGATCATGATATGCACGTTCCATAACACCACGCGCAGCAGAAGCACTCCAAATATAAGCGTCATGTCTGGCTCCAGGAAATCTAGCATTTACGTTCAGGATCTTGAGATTTGGGTCGCATATCTAAAATAATTAACATGATATTATAAAAATTATAACACGATAAATTGATAAATAATTGCGATCAGTACCATTTGCACATTTAATGAATGGTATCCATTGTGATTTATGTAGGCTTCTTCATGTTCCCTAGGAGCAAGGATCGCCACGTGGGTGCAATCTATCGCTCCGATAGCTCCTTCAAATGGTTGACGAGCATTCTGAAACTGCTCTCTTGCAATCCGTCTTGCTTCCAGAGTCATGGGAAATTGCACCCATTGACGAAAAATATTTTCATTTATCGCATCTGTAACTCGATGAACGCATCTGCTGATTGATGATTGACTCATCGAAATACCCCATTGTTCACCTACTGGACGTTGATAGCATCCAGTTGCGTATAATCTTATTGCAGACAGTACCTAAGTGACACATATATTAGAAATAAGCCAACCATGAATATGACTTATTGTTAGTGTTAATATTAAGTAAAAGGACATTATATACTTGTTTCTCTACAGACAGCCCAGTAATTCTTGTGTGCATCAAATGAGGTGCAAGTACATCAATGAGATCAGATGTCAATTCCGGAGTTAAACGGTATAATTCCCTGAATTCAACATCGGTCAAATCAAATGGTTCTTCTATTTCTCGTAATATCTGTCGATCTGCTCTTCGCTCGAGGCGTTGAATACGATTCTCAAGGTCCAATATGTGTGCGGCAAGATAAGCATCAGCCATTCTGAAAATAATTTATTTATTTATGTTATTTATTTATGTTATTGTAAGTCAGCAGTGCGAATTTAAAGAGAAAAAGAACAGTTTCATATCACTTGACTAAGCTTACACTGTTTTACTGATATTGGAATGATCTCTCTATTCCATCAGTCTGCAGCAATGTAACCTACATAAAGTGATACTTAAATAATTTTTCTTTCTTTATATTTTCATTGCATAATTTATATGCATAATCATTTTTATATAAACAAGTTGTATTATAAACCATTACAAAAATGTTATTTGTTTTATGAAAGGTGAAATTAACCTAACCTAACTTAACTATGATTAATTTTTCTATGAAATTATTAAATGAATATAAAATGAGTCAATTATTAGAAAACTTATAAATAAGTATATTTATCTGCAAAATAGTATACTTACTTATTGGGATCCTTAATCCTTAATCCGGTTTGTTAATTTAAAAAACTTAAACTTCACACAATTATATTTGATGTATGTATTATATAAATGTGTTCTCACTGACAAGTTATCGAATATCGCTAAGTGGGTTGCGAGACCTCCAAAGCTCGTCGTTAACGTTGCGACAATTTTCGGAATTCAACGATTCGAGTTATCGAGAGTTGTCGATAATTGCTAGTTACAGAATAACCTTTTGCGATAATCATCGATATCGATAGATAACGATAGCGATTTTCGTCGTTAAGGAGTTACAGAATCCCGCTACTGAAAGTGAGATATACCGAAACTTTTCATAACAATCAAGAGAATTGAGGAACAACGCTTCTCGGCTACAAAGATAAGATGGAATGTACGCAAGTTTCCTTCGTTCGGAACGACTTAGTTACGTGATTGTAAGCGAGATGTGCCGAAAATTTTCATAACAAATCAAGGAAATAGAGGAACAACGCTTCTCGGCACACAGAGCTAAAATCGCTATGTAAGCAAGTTTCCTTCGTTCGGAACGACTTAGTTACGTGCCTGTAAGCGAGATTGCCGAAATTTTCATAACACATCAAGGAAATTGAGGAACAACGCTTCTCGGCACACAGAGCTAAGATCGCTATGTACGCAAGTTTCCTTCGTTCGGAACCACTAGTTACGTACCTGAAGTGAGATATACCGAAATTTTCATAACACATCAAGGAATTGAGGAACAACGCTTCTCGGCACAAAGCTAAGATGTATGTACGCAAGTTTCCTTCGTTCGGAACGACTTAGTTACGTACTGTAAGGAGATTCGAAATTTTCATAACACATCAAGGAAATGAGGAACAACGCTTCTCGGCACACAGAGCTAAGATCGCTATGTACGCAAGTTTCCTTCGTTCGGAACGACTTAGTTACGTGCCTGAAGCGAGATTTGCCGAAAATTTTCATAACACATCAAGGAAATGAGGAACAACGCTTCTCGGCACACAGAGCTAAGATCGCTATGTACGCAAGTTTCCTTCGTTCGGAACGACTTAGTTACGTGCCTGTAAGCGAGATTTGCCGAAAATTTTCATAACACATCAAGGAAATTGAGGAACAACGCTTCTCGGCACACAGAGCTAAGATCGCTATGTACGCAAGTTTCCTTCGTTCGGAACGACTTAGTTACGTACCTGTAAGGAGATATACCGAAAGTTTTCATAACACATCAAGGAAATAGAGGAACAACGCTTCTCGGCACACAGAGCTAAGATCGCTATGTACGCAAGTTTCCTTCGTTCGGAACGACTTAGTTACGTCCTGTAAGCGAGATTTCCGAAAATTTTCATAACACATCAAGGAAATGAGGAACAACGCTTCTCGGCACACAGAGCTAAGATCGCTATGTACGCAAGTTTCCTTCGTTCGGAACGACTTAGTTACGTACCTGTAAGTGAGATATACGAAAGTTTCATAACACATCAAGGAAATTGGGAACAACGCTTCTCGGCACAAAGCTAAGATCGCTATGTACGCAAGTTTCCTTCGTTCGGAACGACTTAGTTACGTGCTGTAAGCGAGATTGCCGAAAATTTTCATAACACATCAAGGAAATAGAGGAACAACGCTTCTCGGCACACAGAGCTAAAATCGCTATGTAAGCAAGTTTCCTTCGTTCGGAACGACTTAGTTACGTGCCTGTAAGCGAGATTTGCCGAAAATTTTCATAACACATCAAGGAAATTGAGGAACAACGCTTCTCGGCACACAGAGCTAAGATCGCTATGTACGCAAGTTTCCTTCGTTCGGAACGACCTAGTTACGTACCTGTAAGTGAGATATACCGAAAGTTTTCATAACACATCAGGAAATGGAGGAACAACGCTTCTCGGCACACAGAGCTAAGATCGCTATGTACGCAAGTTTCCTTCGTTCGGAACGACTTAGTTACGTGCCTGTAAGCGAGATTTGCCGAAAATTTTCATAACACATCAAGGAAATTGAGGAACAACGCTTCTCGGCACACAGAGCTAAGATCGCTATGTACGCAAGTTTCCTTCGTTCGGAACGACTTAGTTACGTGCCTGTAAGCGAGATTTGCCGAAAATTTTCATAACACATCAAGGAAATGAGGAACAACGCTTCTCGGCACACAAGCTAAGATCGCTATGTACGCAAGTTTCCTTCGTTCGGAACGACTTATTACGTACCTGTAAGTGAGATATACCGAAAGTTTTCATAACACATCAAGGAAATTGAGGAACAACGCTTCTCGGCACACAGAGCTAAGATCGCTATGTACGCAAGTTTCCTTCGTTCGGAACGACTTAGTTACGTGCCTGTAAGCGAGATTTGCCGAAAATTTTCATAACACATCAAGGAAATAGAGGAACAACGCTTCTCGGCACACAGAGCTAAGATCGCTATGTACGCAAGTTTCCTTCGTTCGGAACGACTTAGTTACGTACCTGTAAGTGAGATATACGAAAGTTTTCATAACACATCAAGGAAATGAGGAACAACGCTTCTCGGCACACAGAGCTAAGATCGCTATGTACGCAAGTTTCCTTCGTTCGGAACGACTTAGTTACGTGCCTGTAAGCGAGATTTGCCGAAATTTTCATAACACATCAAGGAAATAGAGGAACAACGCTTCTCGGCACACAGAGCTAAGATCGCTATGTACGCAAGTTTCCTTCGTTCGGAACGACTTAGTTACGTACCTGTAAGTGAGATATATCGAAAGTTTCATAACACATCAAGGAAATTGAGGAACAACGCTTCTCGGCACACAGAGCTAAGATCGCTATGTACGCAAGTTTCCTTCGTTCGGAACGACTTAGTTACGTACCTGTAAGTGAGATATAACGAAAGTTTCATAACACATCAAGGAAATGGAGGAACAACGCTTCTCGGCACACAGAGCTAAGATCGCTATGTACGCAAGTTTCCTTCGTTCGGAACGACTTAGTTACGTACCTGTAAGTGAGATATACCGAAAGTTTTCATAACACATCAAGGAAATTGAGGAACAACGCTTCTCGGCCACAGAGCTAAGATCGCTATGTACGCAAGTTTCCTTCGTTCGGAACGACTTAGTTACGTGCCTGTAAGCGAGATTTGCCGAAAATTTTCATAACACATCAAGGAAATAGAGGAACAACGCTTCTCGGCACACAGAGCTAAGATCGCTATGTACGCAAGTTTTCTTCGTTCGGAACGACCTAGTTACGTACATGTAAGTGAGATATACCGAAAGTTTTCATAACACATCAGGGAAATGGAGGAACAACGTTTCTCGGCCACAGAGCTAAGATCGCTATGTACGCAAGTTTCCTTCGTTCGGAACGACTTATTACGTGCCTTTAAGCGAGATTTGCCGAAATTTTCATAACACATCAAGGAAATAGAGGAACAACGCTTCTCGGCACACAGAGCTAAGATCGCTATGTACGCAAGTTTTCTTCGTTCGGAACGACTTAGTTACGTACCTGTAAGTGAGATATACCGAAAGTTTCCATAACAGATCAAGGAAATTCAGGAACAACGCTTCTCGGCTCACAGAGCTAAGATCGCTATGTACGCAAGTTTCCTTCGTTCGGAACGACTTAGTTACGTGCCTGTAAGCGAGATTTGCCGAAATTTTCATAACACATCAAGAAATAGAGGAACAACGCTTCTCGGCACACAGAGCTAAGATCGCTATGTACGCAAGTTTCTTCGTTCGGAACGACTTAGTTACGTACTGTAAGTGAGATATAACGAAAGTTTCATAACACATCAAGGAAATTGGGGAACAACGCTTCTCGGCACACAGAGCTAAGATCGCTATGTACGCAAGTTTCCTTCGTTCGGAACGACTTAGTTACGTATCTGTAAGTGAGATATACCGAAAGTTTCCATAACAGATCAAGGAAATTCAGGAACAACGCTTCTCGGCTCACAGAGATAAGATCGCTATGTACGCAAGTTTCCTTCGTTCGGAACGACTTAGTTACGTGCCTGTAAGCGAGATTTGCCGAAAATTTTCATAACACATCAAGGAAATGAGGAACAACGCTTCTCGGCACACAGAGCTAAGATCGCTATGTACGCAAGTTTTCTTCGTTCGGAACGACCTAGTTACGTACATGTAAGTGAGATATACCGAAAGTTTTCATAACACATCAGGGAAATGGAGGAACAAAGCTTCTCGACTCACAGAGGTAAGATCGCTATGTACGCAAGTTTCCTTTGTTCGGAACGACTTAGTTACGTGCCTGTAAGCGAGATTTGCCGAAAATTTTCATAACACATCAAGGAAATTGAGGTACAACGCTTCTCGGCACACAGAGCTAAGATCGCTATGTACGCAAGTTTCCTTCGTTCGGAACGACTTAGTTACGTGCCTTTAAGCGAGATTTGCCGAAAATTTTCATAACACATCAAGGAAATAGAGGAACAACGCTTCTCGGCACACAGAGCTAAGATCGCTATGTACGCAAGTTTCCTTCGTTCGGAACGACTTAGTTACGTACTGTAAGTGAGATATACCGAAAGTTTCCATAACAGATCAAGGAAATTCAGGAACAACGCTTCTCGGCTCACAGAGATAAGATCGCTATGTACGCAAGTTTCCTTCGTTCGGAACGACTTAGTTACGTGCCTGTAAGCGAGATTTGCCGAAAATTTTCATAACACATCAAGGAAATAGAGGAACAACGCTTCTCGGCACACAGAGCTAAGATCGCTATGTACGCAAGTTTCCTTCGTTCGGAACGACTTAGTTACGTACTGTAAGTGAGATATACCGAAAGTTTTCATAACACATCAAGGAAATGGAGGAACAACGCTTCTCGGCCACAGAGCTAAGATCGCTATGTACGCAAGTTTCCTTCGTTCGGAACGACTTAGTTACGTGCCTGTAAGCGAGATTTGCCGAAATTTTCATAACACATCAAGGAAATAGAGGAACAACGCTTCTCGGCACACAGAGCTAAGATCGCTATGTACGCAAGTTTCCTTCGTTCGGAACGACTTAGTTACGTACCTGTAAGTGAGATATACCGAAAGTTTCCATAACAGATCAAGGAAATTCAGGAACAACGCTTCTCGGCTCACAGAGCTAAGATCGCTATGTACGCAAGTTTCCTTCGTTCGGAACGACTTAGTTACGTGCCTGTAAGCGAGATTTGCCGAAATTTCATAACACATCAAGGAAATAGAGGAACAACGCTTCTCGGCACACAGAGCTAAGATCGCTATGTACGCAAGTTTCCTTCGTTCGGAACGACTTAGTTACGTACCTGTAAGGAGATATACCGAAAGTTTTCATAACACATCAAGGAAATTGAGGAACAACGCTTCTCGGCACACAGAGCTAAGATCGCTATGTACGCAAGTTTCCTTCGTTCGGAACGACTTAGTTACGTATCTGTAAGTGAGATATACCGAAAGTTTCCATAACAGATCAAGGAAATTCAGGAACAACGCTTCTCGGCTCACAGAGATAAGATCGCTATGTACGCAAGTTTCCTTCGTTCGGAACGACTTAGTTACGTGCCTGTAAGCGAGATTTGGCGAAAATTTTCATAACACATCAAGGAAATGAGGAACAACGCTTCTCGGCACACAGAGCTAAGATCGCTATGTACGCAAGTTTCCTTCGTTCGGAACGACTAGTTACGTACTGTAAGTGAGATATACCGAAAGTTTTCATAACACATCAGGGAAATGGAGGAACAACGCTTCTCGACTCACAGAGTAAGATCGCTATGTACGCAAGTTTCCTTCGTTCGGAACGACTTAGTTACGTGCCTGTAAGCGAGATTTGCCGAAAATTTCATAACACATCAAGGAAATTGAGGAACAACGCTTCTCGGCACACAGAGCTAAGATCGCTATGTACGCAAGTTTCCTTCGTTCGGAACGACTTAGTTACGTGCCTGTAAGCGAGATTTGCCGAAAATTTTCATAACACATCAAGGAAATAGAGGAACAACGCTTCTCGGCACACAGAGCTAAGATCGCTATGTACGCAGTTTCCTTCGTTCGGAACGACTTATTACGTACCTGTAAGTGAGATATACCGAAAGTTTTCATAACACATCAAGGAAATTGAGGAACAACGCTTCTCGGCACACAGAGCTAAGATCGCTATGTACGCAAGTTTCCTTCGTTCGGAACGACTTAGTTACGTATCTGTAAGTGAGATATACCGAAAGTTTCCATAACAGATCAAGGAAATTCAGGAACAACGCTTCTCGGCTCACAGAGCTAAGATCGCTATGTACGCAAGTTTCCTTCGTTCGGAACGACTTAGTTACGTGCCTGTAAGCGAGATTTGCCGAAAATTTTCATAACACATCAAGGAAATAGAGGAACAACGCTTCTCGGCACACAGAGCTAAGATCGCTATGTACGCAAGTTTCCTTCGTTCGGAACGACTTAGTTACGTACCTGTAAGTGAGATATACCGAAAGTTTCATAACACATCAAGGAAATGAGGAACAACGCTTCTCGGACCACAGAGCTAAGATCGCTATGTACGCAAGTTTCCTTCGTTCGGAACGACTTAGTTACGTGCCTGTAAGCGAGATTTGCCGAAAATTTCATAACACATCAAGGAAATTGAGGAACAACGCTTCTCGGCACACAGAGTAAGATCGCTATGTACGCAAGTTTCCTTCGTTCGGAACGACTTAGTTACGTGCCTTTAAGCGAGATTTGCCGAAAATTTTCATAACACATCAAGGAAATAGAGGAACAACGCTTCTCGGCACACAGAGCTAAGATCGCTATGTACGCAAGTTTCCTTCGTTCGGAACGACTTAGTTACGTACCTGTAAGTGAGATATACCGAAAGTTTTCATAACACATCAAGGAAATTGAGGAACAACGCTTCTCGGCACACAGAGCTAAGATCGCTATGTACGCAAGTTTCCTTCGTTCGGAACGACTTAGTTACGTGCCTGTAAGCGAGATTTGCCGAAAATTTTCATAACACATCAAGGAAATAGAGAACAACGCTTCTCGGCACACAGAGCTAAGATCGCTATGTACGCAAGTTTCCTTCGTTCGGAACGACTTAGTTACGTACCTGTAAGTGAGATATACCGAAAGTTTTCATAACAGATCAAGGAAATTGAGGTACAACGCTTCTCGGCACACAGAGCTAGATCGCTATGTACGCAAGTTTCCTTCGTTCGGAACGACTTAGTTACGTGCCTTTAAGCGAGATTTGCCGAAATTTTCATAACACATCAAGGAAATAGAGGAACAACGCTTCTCGGCACACAGAGCTAAGATCGCTATGTACGCAAGTTTCCTTCGTTCGGAACGACTCAGTTACGTACCTGTAAGTGAGATATACCGAAAGTTTTTATAACAGATCAAGGAAATTGAGGTACAACGCTTCTCGGCACACAGAGCTAAGATCGCTATGTACGCAAGTTTCCTTCGTTCGGAACGACTTAGTTACGTACCTGTAAGTGAGATATTCCGAAAGTTTTCATAACACATCAAGGAAATTGAGAACAACGCTTCCGGCACACAGAGCTTAGATCGCTATGTACGCAAGTTTCCTTCGTTCGAACGACTTAGTTACGTGCCTTAAGCGAGATTTGCCGAAAATTTTCATAACACATCAAGGAAATAGAGGAACAACGCTTCTCGGCACACAGAGCTAAGATCGCTATGTACGCAAGTTTCCTTCGTTCGGAACGACTTAGTTACGTGCCTGTAAGCGATATTTGCCGAAATTTTCATAACACATCAAGGAAATGAGGAACAACGCTTCTCGGCACACAGAGCTAAGATCGCTATGTACGCAAGTTTCCTTCGTTCGGAACGACTTAGTTACGTGCCTTTAAGCGAGATTTGCCGAAATTTTCATAACACATCAAGGAAATGAGGAACAACGCTTCTCGGCACACAGAGCTAAGATCGCTATGTACGCAAGTTTCCTTCGTTCGGAACGACTCAGTTACGTACCTGTAAGTGAGATATACCGAAAGTTTTTATAACAGAACAAGGAAATTGAGGTACAACGCTTCTCGGCACACAGAGCTAAGATCGCTATGTACGCAAGTTTCCTTCGTTCGGAACGACTTAGTTACGTGCCTGTAAGCGAGATTTGCCGAAATTTTCATAACACATCAAGGAAATTGAGGAACAACGCCTCGGGCACACAGAGCTAAGATCGCTATGTACGCAAGTTTCTTCGTTCGGAACGACTTAGTTACGTGCCTGTAAGCGAGATTTGCCGAAAATTTTCATAACACATCAAGGAAATGAGGAACAACGCTTCTCGGCACACAGAGCTAAGATCGCTATGTACGCAAGTTTCCTTCGTTCGGAACGACTTAGTTACGTACCTGTAAGTGAGATATACCGAAAGTTTTCATAACACATCAAGGAAATTGAGGAACAACGCTTCTCGGCACACAGAGCTAAGATCGCTATGTACGCAAGTTTCCTTCGTTCGGAACGACTAGTTACGTGCCTGTAAGCGAGATTTGACCGAAAATTTTCATAACACATCAAGGAAATTGAGGAACAACGCTTCTCGGCACACAGAGCTAAGATCGCTATGTACGCAAGTTTCCTTCGTTCGGAACGACTTAGTTACGTACCTGTAAGTGAGATATACCGAAAGTTTCATAACACATCAAGGAAATTGAGGAACAACGCTTCTCGGCTCACAGAGTAAGATCGCTATGTACGCAAGTTTCCTTCGTTCGGAACGACTTAGTTACGTGCCTGTAAGCGAGATTTGCCGAAAATTTTCATAACACATCAAGGAAATAGAGGAACAACGCTTCTCGGCACACAGAGCTAAGATCGCTATGTACGCAAGTTTCCTTCGTTCGGAACGACTTAGTTACGTACCTGTAAGTGAGATATACCGAAAGTTTTATAACACATCAAGGAAATTGAGGAACAACGCTTCTCGGCACACAGAGCTAAGATCGCTATGTACGCAAGTTTCCTTCGTTCGGAACGACTTAGTTACGTGCCTGTAAGCCGATTTTGCCGAAAATTTTCATAACACAGGAAATA
>WHNR01000477.1:0-27703 GCA_009859135.1 Formica selysi
AAGTCCGTTCCGAACGAAGGAAACTTGCGTACATAGCGATCTTAGCTCTGTGTGCCGAGAAGCGTTGTTCCTCTCATTTCCTTGGATGTGTTATGAAAACTTTCGTATATTCACTACAGGTACGTAACTAAGTCGTTCCGAACGAAGGAAACTGCGTACATAGCGATCTTAGCTCTGTGTGCCGAGAAGCGTTGTTCCTCTATTTCCTTGATGTGTTATGAAAATTTTCGGCAAATCTCGCTTACAGGCACGTAACTAAGTCGTTCCGAACGAAGGAACTTGCGTACATAGCGATCTTAGCTCTGTGTGCCGAGAAGCGTTGTTCCCTATTCCTTGATTGTTTATGAAAATTTCGGCAAATCTCGCTTACAGGCACGTACTAAGTCGTTCCGAACGAAGGAAACTTGCGTACATAGCGATCTGCTCTGTGTGCCGAGAAGCGTTGTTCCTCAATTTCCTTGATGTGTTATGAAAACTTTCGGTATAATCTCACTTACAGGTACGTAACTAAGTCGTTCCGAACGAAGGAAACTTGCGTTACGTAGCGATCTTAGCTCTGTGTGCCGAGAAGCGTTGTTCCTCAATTTCCTTGATGTGTTATAAAATCTTTTCGGCAAATCTCACTTACAGGTACGTAACTAAGTCGTTCCGAACGAAGGAAACTTGCGTACATAGCGATCTTAGCTCTGTGTGCCAGAAGCGTTGTTCCTCATTTCCTTGATGTGTTATAAAACTTTCGGTGTATCTCACTTACAGGTACGTAACTAAGTCGTTCCGAACGAAGGAAACCTGCGTACATAGCGATCTTAGCTCTGTGTGCCGAGAAGCGTTGTTCCTCAATTTCCTTGATGTGTTATGAAAATTTCGGTATATCTCACTTACAGGTACGTAACTAAGTCGTTCCGAACGAAGGAAATTGCGTACATAGCGATCTTAGCTCTGTGTGCGAGAAGCGTTGTTCCTCAATTTCCTTGATGTGTTATGAAACTTTCGGCATATCTCACTTACAGGCACGTAACTAAGTCGTTCCGAACGAAGGAAACTTGCGTACATAGCGATCTTAGCTCTGTGTGCCGAGAAGCGTTGTTCCTCAATTTCCTTGATGTGTTATGAAAATTTTCGGCAAATCTCGCTTACAGGCACGTAACTAAGTCGTTCCGAACGAAGGAACTTGCGTACATAGCGATCTTAGCTCTGTGTGCCGAGAAGCGTTGTTCCTCAATTTCCTTGATGTGTTATGAAAATTTTCGGCAATCTCGCTTACAGGTACGTAACTAAGTCGTTCCGAACGAAAGGAAACTTGCGTACATAGCGATCTTAGCTCTGTGTGCCGAGAAGCGTTGTTCCTCAATTTCCTTGATGTGTTTATGAACTTTCGGTAAATCTCACTTACAGGTACGTAACTAAGTCGTTCCGAACGAAGGAAACTTGCGTACATAGCGATCTTAGCTCTGTGTGCCGAGAAGCGTTGTTCCTCAATTTCCTTGATGTGTTATAAAAACTTTCGGTATATCTCACTTACAGGTACGTAACTAAGTCGTTCCGAACGAAGGAAACTTGCGTACATAGCGATCTTAGCTCTGTGTGCCGAGAAGCGTTGTTCCTCAATTTCCTTGATGTGTTATGAAAATTTTCACAAATCTCACTTACAGGTACGTAACTAAGTCGTTCCGAACGAAGGAAACTTGCGTACATAGCGATCTTAGCTCTGTGTGCCGAGAAGCGTTGTTTCCTCTAATTTCCTTGATGTGTTATGAAAATTTTCGGCAAATCTCGCTTACAGGCACGTAACTAAGTCGTTCCGAACGAAGGAAACTTGCGTACATAGCGATCTTAGCTCTGTGTGCCGAGAAGCGTTTTTTCCTCATTTCCTTGATGTGTTATGAAAATTTTCGGCAAATCTCGCTTACAGGCACGTAACTAAGTCGTTCCGAACGAAGGAAACTTGCGTACATAGCGATCTTAGCTCTGTGTGCCGAGAAGCGTTGTTCCTCAATTTCCTTGATGTGTTATGAAAACTTTTGGTGTATCTCACTTACAGGTACGTAACTAAGTCGTTCCGAACGAAGGAAACTTGCGTACATAGCGATCTTAGCTCTGTGTGCCGAGAAGCGTTGTTCCTCAATTTCCTTGATGTGTTATGAAATTTTCGGTATATCTCACTTACAGGCACGTAACTAAGTCGTTCCGAACGAAGGAAACTTGCGTACATAGCGATCTTAGCTCTGTGTGCCGAGAAGCGTTGTTCCTCAATTTCCTTGATGTGTTATGAAAACTTTTGGTATATCTCACTTACAGGTACGTAACTAAGTCGTTCCGAACGAAGGAAACTTGCGTACATAGCGATCTTAGCTCTGTGTGCCGAGAAGCGTTGTTCCTCAATTTCCTTGATGTGTTATGAAAATTTTCGGCAAATCTCGCTTACAGGCACGTAACTAAGTCGTTCCGAACGAAGGAAACTTGCGTACATAGCGATCTTAGCTCTGTGTGCCGAGAGCGTTGTTCCTCAATTTCCTTGATGTGTTATGAAAATTTTCGGCAAATCTCGCTTACAGGCACGTAACTAAGTCGTTCCGAACGAAGGAAACTTGCGTACATAGCGATCTTAGCTCTGTGTGCCGAGAAGCGTTGTTCCTCAATTTCCTTGATGTGTTATGAAAACTTTTGGTATATCTCACTTACAGGTACGTAACTAAGTCGTTCCGAACGAAGGGAAACTTGCGTACATAGCGATCTTAGCTCTGTGTGCCGAGAAGCGTTGTTCCTCAATTTCCTTGATGTGTTATGAAAACTTTCGGTATATCTCACTTACAGGTACGTAACTAAGTCGTTCCGAACGAAGGAAACTTGCGTACATAGCGATCTTAGCTCTGTGTGCCGAGAAGCGTTGTACCTCAATTTCCTTGATGTGTTATGAAAATTTTCGGCAAATCTCGCTTACAGGCACGTAACTAAGTCGTTCCGAACGAAGGAAACTTGCGTACATAGCGATCTTAGCTCTGTGTGCCGAGAAGCGTTTTCCTAATTTCCTTGATGTGTTATGAAAATTTTCGGCAAATCTCGCTTACAGGCACGTAACTAAGTCGTTCCGAACGAAGGAAACTTGCGTACATAGCGATCTTAGCTCTGTGTGCCGAGAAGCGTTGTTCCTCAATTTCCTTGATGTGTTTATGAAAACTTTCGGTAAATCTCGCTTACAGGTACGTAACTAAGTCGTTCCGAACGAAGGAAACTTGCGTACATAGCGATCTTAGCTCTGTGTGCCGAGAAGCGTTGTTCCTCAATTTCCTTGATGTGTTATGAAAATTTTCGGCAAATCTCGCTTACAGGCACGTAACTAAGTCGTTCCGAACGAAGGAAACTTGCGTACATAGCGATCTTAGCTCTGTGTGCCGAGAAGCGTTGTTTCTCAATTTCCTTGATGTGTTATATAAACTTTCGGATCTCACTTACAGGTACGTAACTAAGTCGTTCCGAACGAAGGAAACTTGCGTACATAGCGATCTTAGCTCTGTGTGCCGAGAAGCGTTGTTCCTCAATTTCCTTGATGTGTTATAAAATTTTCGGTAAATCTCACTTACAGGTACGTAACTAAGTCGTTCCGAACGAAGGAAACTTGCGTACATAGCGATCTTAGCTCTGTGTGCCGAGAAGCGTTGTTCCTCAATTTCCTTGATGTGTTATGAAAAATTTTCGGCAAATCTCGCTTACAGGCACGTAACTAAGTCGTTCCGAACGAAGGAAACTTGCGTACATAGCGATCTTAGCTCTGTGTGCCGAGAAGCGTTGTTCCTCAATTTCCTTGATGTGTTATGAAAACTTTGGTGTAATCTCACTTACAGGTACGTAACTAAGTCGTTCCGAACGAAGGAAACTTGCGTACATAGCGATCTTAGCTCTGTGTGCCGAGAAGCGTTGTTCCTCAATTTCCTTGATGTGTTATGAAAATTTCGGTATATCTCACTTACAGGTACGTAACTAAGTCGTTCCGAACGAAGGAAACTTGCGTACATAGCGATCTTAGCTCTGTGTGCCGAGAAGCGTTGTTCCTCAATTTCCTTGATGTGTTATGAAAACTTTCGGTATATCTCACTTACAGGCACGTAACTAAGTCGTTCCGAACGAAGGAAACTTGCGTACATAGCGATCTTAGCTCTGTGTGCCGAGAAGCGTTGTTCCTCATTTCCTTGATGTGTTATGAAAATTTTCGGCAAATCTCGCTTACAGGCACGTAACTAAGTCGTTCCGAACGAAGGAAACTTGCGTACATAGCGATCTTAGCTCTGTGTGCCGAGAAGCGTTGTTCCTCAATTTCCTTGATGTGTTATGAAAAATTTTCGGCAAATCTCGCTTACAGGCACGTAACTAAGTCGTTCCGAACGAAGGAAACTTGCGTACATAGCGATCTTAGCTCTGTGTGCCGAGAAGCGTTGTTCCTCAATTTCCTTGATGTGTTATGAAAACTTTCGGTAATCTCACTTACAGGTACGTAACTAAGTCGTTCCGAACGAAGGAAACTTGCGTACATAGCGATCTTAGCTCTGTGTGCCGAGAAGCGTTGTACCTCAATTTCCTTGATGTGTTATGAAAATTTTCGGCAAATCTCGCTTACAGGCACGTAACTAAGTCGTTCCGAACGAAGGAAACTTGCGTACATAGCGATCTTAGCTCTGTGTGCCGAGAAGCGTTGTTCCTCAATTTCCTTGATGTGTTATGAAATCTTTCGGTATATCTCACTTACAGGTACGTAACTAAGTCGTTCCGAACGAAAGGAAACTTGCGTACATAGCGATCTTAGCTCTGTGTGCCGAGAAGCGTTGTTCCTCAATTTCCTTGATGTGTTATGAAAATTTTCGGCAAATCTCGCTTACAGGCACGTAACTAAGTCGTTCCGAACGAAGGAAACTTGCGTACATAGCGATCTTAGCTCTGTGTGCCGAGAAGCGTTGTTCCTCAATTTCCTTGATGTGTTATGAAAACTTTCGGTATATCTCACTTACAGGTACGTAACTAAGTCGTTCCGAACGAAGGAAACTTGCGTACATAGCGATCTTAGCTCTGTGTGCCGAGAAGCGTTGTTCCTCAATTTCCTTGATGTGTTATGAAAATTTTCGGCAACTCGCTTACAGGCACGTAACTAAGTCGTTCCGAACGAAGGAAACTTGCGTACATAGCGATCTTAGCTTTCTGTGTGCGAAAGCGTTGTTCCTCAATTTCCTTGATGTGTTATGAAAATTTTCGGCAAATCTCGCTTACAGGCACGTAACTAAGTCGTTCCGAACGAAGGAAACTTGCGTACATAGCGATCTTAGCTCTGTGTGCCGAGAAGCGTTGTTCCTCAATTTCCTTGATGTGTTATGAAAATTTCGGTATATCTCACTTACAGGTACGTAACTAAGTCGTTCCGAACGAAGGAAACTTGCGTACATAGCGATCTTAGCTCTGTGTGCCGAGAAGCGTTGTTCCTCAATTTCCTTGATGTGTTATGAAATTTTTCGGCAAATCTCGCTTACAGGTACGTAACTAAGTCGTTCCGAACGAAGGAAACTTGCGTACATAGCGATCTTAGCTCTGTGTGCCGAGAAGCGTTGTTCCTCAATTTCCTTGATGTGTTATGAAAATTTTCGGCAAATCTCGCTTACAGGCACGTAACTAAGTCGTTCCGAACGAAGGAAACTTGCGTACATAGCGATCTTAGCTCTGTGTGCCGAAAGCGTTGTTCCTCAATTTCCTTGATGTGTTATGAAAACTTTCGGTATATCTCACTTACAGGTACGTAACTAAGTCGTTCCGAACGAAGGAAACTTGCGTACATAGCGATCTTAGCTCTGTGTGCCGAGAAGCGTTGTTCCTCAATTTCCTTGATGTGTTATGAAATCTTTCGGCAATATCTCACTTACAGGCACGTAACTAAGTCGTTCCGAACGAAGGAAACTTGCGTACATAGCGATCTTAGCTCTGTGTGCCGAGAAGCGTTGTTCCTCAATTTCCTTGATGTGTTATGAAAACTTTCGGTATAATCTCACTTACAGGCACGTAACTAAGTCGTTCCGAACGAAGGAAACTTGCGTACATAGCGATCTTAGCTCTGTGTGCCGAGAAGCGTTGTTTCCTCAATTTCCTTGATGTGTTATGAAAATTTTCGGCATATCTCACTTACAGGTACGTAACTAAGTCGTTCCGAACGAAGGAAACTTGCGTACATAGCGATCTTAGCTCTGTGTGCCGAGAAGCGTTGTTCCTCAATTTCCTTGATGTGTTATAAAACTTTCGGTAATCTCACTTACAGGTACGTAACTAAGTCGTTCCGAACGAAGGAAACTTGCGTACATAGCGATCTTAGCTCTGTGTGCCGAGAAGCGTTGTTCCTCAATTTCCTTGATGTGTTATGAAAACTTTCGGTTTATCTCACTTACAGGTACGTAACTAAGTCGTTCCGAACGAAGGAAACTTGCGTACATAGCGATCTTAGCTCTGTGTGCCGAGAAGCGTTGTTCCTAAATTTCCTTGATGTGTTATGAAAATTTTCGGCAAATCTCGCTTACAGGCACGTAACTAAGTCGTTCCGAACGAAGGAAACTTGCGTACATAGCGATCTTAGCTCTGTGTGCCGAGAAGCGTTGTTCCTCAATTTCCTTGATGTGTTATGAAAATTTTCGGCAAATCTCGCTTACAGGCACGTAACTAAGTCGTTCCGAACGAAGGAAACTTGCGTACATAGCGATCTTAGCTCTGTGTGCCGAGAAGCGTTGTTCCTCAATTTCCTTGATCTGTTATGAAAATTTCGGTATATCTCACTTACAGGTACGTAACTAAGTCGTTCCGAACGAAGGATGAAACGTACATAGCGATCTTAGCTCGTGTGCCGAGAAGCGTTGTTCCTCAATTTCCTTGATGTGTTATGAAAATTTCGGCAAATCTCGCTTACAGGCACGTAACTAAGTCGTTCCGAACGAAGAAACTTGCTACATAGCGATCTTAGCTCTGGTGTGCCGAGAAGCGTTGTTCCTCAATTTCCTTGATGTGTTATGAAAACTTTCGGTATATCTCACTTACAGGTACGTAACTAAGTCGTTCCGAACGAAGAAACTTGCGACATAGCGATCTTAGCTCTGTGTGCCGAGAAGCGTTGTTCTCCAATTTCCTTGATGTTTATGAAAACTTTCGGTAAATCTCACTTACAGGTACGTAACTAAGTCGTTCCGAACGAAGGAAACTTGCGTACATAGCGATCTTAGCTCTGGTGCCGAGAAGCGTTGTTTCTCAATTTCCTTGATGTGTTATGAAAACTTTCGGTATATCTCACTTACAGGTACGTAACTAAGTCGTTCCGAACGAAGGAAACTTGCGTACATAGCGATCTTAGCTCTGTGTGCCGAGAAGCGTTGTTCCTCAATTTCCTTGATGTGTTATGAAATTTTCGGCAAATCTCGCTTACAGGCACGTAACTAAGTCGTTCCGAACGAAGGAAACTTGCGTACATAGCGATCTTAGCTCTGTGTGCCAAGAAGCGTTGTACCTCAATTTCCTTGATGTGTTATAAACTTTTGGGCAAATCTCACTTACAGGTACGTAACTAGTCGTTCCGAACGAAGGAAACTTGCGTACATAGCGATCTTAGCTCTGTGTGCCGAGAAGCGTTGTTCCTCAATTTCCTTGATGTGTTA
Organism: Formica selysi; assembly: GCA_009859135.1. Taxonomy (NCBI): domain Eukaryota; kingdom Metazoa; phylum Arthropoda; class Insecta; order Hymenoptera; family Formicidae; genus Formica; species Formica selysi. Next base: position 7,668 of record WHNR01000477.1, read on the forward strand.
TGAAAATTTTCGGCAAATCTCGCTTACAGGCACGTAACTAAGTCGTTCCGAACGAAGGAAACTTGCGTACATAGCGATCTTAGCTCTGTGTGCCGAGAAGCGTTGTTCCTCAATTTCCTTGATGTGTTATAAAAACTTTCGGTATATCTCACTTACAGGTACGTAACTAAGTCGTTCCGAACGAAGGAAACTTGCGTACATAGCGATCTTAGCTCTGTGTGCCGAGAAGCGTTGTTCCTCAATTTCCTTGATGTGTTATGAAAACTTTCGGCAAATCTCGCTTACAGGCACGTAACTAAGTCGTTCCGAACGAAGGAAACTTGCGTACATAGCGATCTTAGCTCTGTGTGCCGAGAAGCGTTGTTCCTCAATTTCCTTGATGTGTTATGAAAATTTTCGGCAATCTCGCTTACAGGCACGTAACTAAGTCGTTCCGAACGAAGGAAACTTGCGTACATAGCGATCTTAGCTCTGTGTGCCGAGAAGCGTTGTTCCTCAATTTCCTTGATGTGTTATGAAAATTTTCGGCAAATCTCGCTTACAGGCACGTAACTAAGTCGTTCCGAACGAAGGAAACTTGCGTACATAGCGATCTTAGCTCTGTGTGCCGAGAAGCGTTGTTCCTCAATTTCCTTGATGTGTTATGAAATTTTCGGTATATCTCACTTACAGGTACGTAACTAAGTCGTTCCGAACGAAGGAAACTTGCGTACATAGCGATCTTAGCTCTGTGTGCCGAGAAGCGTTGCCCAAATTTCTTGATGTGTTATGAAAATTTTCGGCATATCTCGCTTACAGGCACGTAACTAAGTCGTTCCGAACGAAGGAAACTTGCGTACATAGCGATCTTAGCTCTGTGTGCCGAGAAGCGTTGTTCCTCAATTTCCTTGATGTGTTATGAAACTTTCGTATAATCTCGCTTACAGGCACGTAACTAAGTCGTTCCGAACGAAGGAAACTTGCGTACATAGCGATCTTAGCTCTGTGTGCCGAGAAGCGTTGTTCCTCAATTTCCTTGATGTGTTATGAAAAACTTTCGGAAATCTCACTTACAGGTACGTAACTAAGTCGTTCCGAACGAAGGAAACTTGCGTACATAGCGATCTTAGCTCTGTGTGCCGAGAAGCGTTGTTTCTCTCATTTTCTTGATGTGTTATGAAAACTTTCGGATATCTCACTTACAGGTACGTAACTAAGTCGTTCCGAACGAAGGAAACTTGCGTACATAGCGATCTTAGCTCTGTGTGCGAGAGAGCGTTGTTCCTCATCATTTCCTTGATGTGTTATGAAAATTTTCGGCAAATCTCGCTTACGGCACGTAACTAAGTCGTTCCGAACGAAGGAAACTTGCGTACATAGCGATCTTAGCTCTGTGTGCCGAGAAGCGTTGTTCCTCAATTTCCTTGATGTGTTATGAAATTTCGGTATATCTCTCACTTACAGGCACGTAACTAAGTCGTTCCGACGAAGGAAACTTGCGTACATAGCGATCTTAGCTCTGTGTGCCGAGAAGCGTTGTTCCTCAATTTCCTTGATGTGTTATGAAAATTTTCGGCAAATCTCGCTTACAGGCACGTAACTAAGTCGTTCCGAACGAAGGAAACTTGCGTACATAGCGATCTTAGCTCTGTGCCGAGAAGCGTTGTTCCTCATTTCCTTGATGTGTTATGAAAATTTTCGGTATATCTCACTTACAGGTACGTAACTAAGTCGTTCCGAACGAAGGAAACTTGCGTACATAGCGATCTTAGCTCTGTGTGCCGAGAAGCGTTGTACCTCAATTTCTTGATGTGTTATGAAAATTTTCGGCATCTCGCTTACAGGCACGTAACTAAGTCGTTCCGAACGAAGGAAACTTGCGTACATAGCGATCTTAGCTCTGTGTGCCGAGAAGCGTTGTTCCTCAATTTCCTTGATGTGTTATGAAAACTTTCGGTATATCTCACTTACAGGTACGTAACTAAGTCGTTCCGAACGAAGGAAACTTGCGTACATAGCGATCTTAGCTCTGTGTGCCGAGAAGCGTTGTTCCTCAATTTCCTTGATGTGTTATGAAAACTTTTCGGTATATCTCACTTACAGGTACGTAACTAAGTCGTTCCGAACGAAGGAAACTTGCGTACATAGCGATCTTAGCTCTGTGTGCCGAGAAGCGTTGTTCCTCAATTTCCTTGATGTGTTATGAAAACTTTCGGTATATCTCACTTACAGGTACGTAACTAAGTCGTTCCGAACGAAGGAAACTTGCGTACATAGCGATCTTAGCTCTGTGTGCCGAGAAGCGTTGTTCCTAATTTCCTTGATGTGTTATGAAAATTTTCGGAAATCTCGCTTACAGGCACGTAACTAAGTCGTTCCGAACGAAGGAACTTGCGTACATAGCGATCTTAGCTCTGTGTGCCGAGAAGCGTTGTTCCTCAATTTCCTTGATGTGTTATAAATTTTTCGGTATATCTCACTTACAGGTACGTAACTAAGTCGTTCCGAACGAAGGAAACTTGCGTACATAGCGATCTTAGCTCTGTGTGCCGAGAAGCGTTGTTCCTCAATTTCCTTGATGTGTTATGAAAATTTCGGCAAATCTCGCTTACAGGCACGTAACTAAGTCGTTCCGAACGAAGGAAACTTGCGTACATAGCGATCTTAGCTCTGTGTGCCGAGAAGCGTTGTTCCTCAATTTCCTTGATGTGTTATGAAAACTTTCGGTATATCTCACTTACAGGTACGTAACTAAGTCGTTCCGAACGAAGGAAACTTGCGTACATAGCGATCTTAGCTCTGTGTGCCGAGAAGCGTTGTTCCTCAATTTCCTTGATGTGTTAAAAAATTTTCGGTATATCTCACTTACAGGTACGTAACTAAGTCGTTCCGAACGAAGGAAACTTGCGTACATAGCGATCTTAGCTCTGTGTGCCGAGAAGCGTTGTTCCTCAATTTCCTTGATGTGTTATGAAAATTTTCGGCAAATCTCGCTTACAGGCACGTAACTAAGTCGTTCCGAACGAAGGAAACTTGCGTACATAGCGATCTTAGCTCTGTGTGCCGAGAAGCGTTGTTCCTCAATTTCCTTGATGTGTTATGAAAATTTTCGGCAAATCTCGCTTACAGGCACGTAACTAAGTCGTTCCGAACGAAGGAAACTTGCGTACATAGCGATCTTAGCTCTGTGTGCCGAGAAGCGTTGTTCCTAATTTCCTTGATGTGTTATAAAACTTTTGGTATATCTCACTTACAGGTACGTAACTAAGTCGTTCCGAACGAAGGAAACTTGCGTACATAGCGATCTTAGCTCTGTGTGCCGAGAAGCGTTGTTCCTCAATTTCCTTGATGTGTTATGAAAATTTTGGTATATCTCACTTACAGGCACGTAACTAAGTCGTTCCGAACGAAGGAAACTTGCGTACATAGCGATCTTAGCTCTGTGTGCCGAGAAGCGTTGTTCCTCAATTTCCTTGATGTGTTATGAAAACTTTCGGTATATCTCACTTACAGGTACGTAACTAAGTCGTTCCGAACGAAGGAAACTTGCGTACATAGCGATCTTAGCTCTGTGTGCCGAGAAGCGTTGTTCCTCTATTTCCTTGATGTGTTATGAAAATTTTCGGCAAATCTCGCTTACAGGCACGTAACTAAGTCGTTCCGAACGAAGGAAACTTGCGTACATAGCGATCTTAGCTCTGTGTGCCGAGAAGCGTTGTTCCTCAATTTCCTTGATGTGTTATGAAAACTTTCGGTATATCTCACTTACAGGTACGTAACTAAGTCGTTCCGAACGAAGGAAACTTGCGTACATAGCGATCTTAGCTCTGTGTGCCGAGAAGCGTTGTTCCTCAATTTCCTTGATGTGTTATGAAAATTTTCGGCAAATCTCGCTTACAGGCACGTAACTAAGTCGTTCCGAACGAAGGAAACTTGCGTACATAGCGATCTTAGCTCTGTGTGCGAGAAGCGTTGTTCCTCAATTTCCTTGATGTGTTATGAAAATTTTCGGCAATCTCGCTTACAGGCACGTAACTAAGTCGTTCCGAACGAAGGAAACTTGCGTACATAGCGATCTTAGCTCTGTGTGCCGAGAAGCGTTGTTCCTCAATTTCCTTGATGTGTTATAAAACTTTCGGTATATCTCACTTACAGGTACGTAACTAAGTCGTTCCGAACGAAGGAAACTTGCGTACATAGCGATCTTAGCTCTGTGTGCCGAGAAGCGTTGTTCCTCAATTTCCTTGATGTGTTATGAAAATTTTCGGCAAATCTCGCTTACAGGCACGTAACTAAGTCGTTCCGAACGAAGGAAACTTGCGTACATAGCGATCTTAGCTCTGTGTGCCGAGAAGCGTTGTTCCTCAATTTCCTTGATGTGTTATGAAATTTTCGGCAAATCTCGCTTACAGGCACGTAACTAAGTCGTTCCGAACGAAGGAAACTTGCGTACATAGCGATCTTAGCTCTGTGTGCCGAGAAGCGTTGTTCCTCAATTTCCTTGATGTGTTATAAAACTTTCGGTATATCTCACTTACAGGTACGTAACTAAGTCGTTCCGAACGAAGGAAACTTGCGTACATAGCGATCTTAGCTCTGTGTGCCGAGAAGCGTTGTTCCTCAATTTCCTTGATGTGTTATGAAAACTTTCGGTATATCTCACTTACAGGTACGTAACTAAGTCGTTCCGAACGAAGGAAACTTGCGTACATAGCGATCTTAGCTCTGTGTGCCGAGAAGCGTTGTTCCTCAATTTCCTTGATGTGTTATGAAAACTTTCGGTATATCTCACTTACAGGTACGTAACTAAGTCGTTCCGAACGAAGGAAACTTGCGTACATAGCGATCTTAGCTCTGTGTGCCGAGAAGCGTTGTTCCTCAATTTCCTTGATGTGTTATGAAAATTTTCGGCAAATCTCGCTTACAGGCACGTAACTAAGTCGTTCCGAACGAAGGAAACTTGCGTACATAGCGATCTTAGCTCTGTGTGCCGAGAAGCGTTGTTCCTCAATTTTCCTTGATGTGTTATGAAAATTTCGGCAAATCTCACTTACAGTACGTAACTAAGTCGTTCCGAACGAAGGAAACTTGCGTACATAGCGATCTTAGCTCTGTGTGCCGAGAAGCGTTGTTCCTCAATTTCCTTGATGTGTTATGAAAACTTTCGGTATATCTCACTTACAGGTACGTAACTAAGTCGTTCCGAACGAAGGAAACTTGCGTACATAGCGATCTTAGCTCTGTGTGCCGAGAAGCGTTGTTCCTCAATTTCCTTGATGTGTTATGAAAATTTTCGGCAAATCTCGCTTACAGGCACGTAACTAAGTCGTTCCGAACGAAGGAAACTTGCGTACATAGCGATCTTAGCTCTGTGTGCCGAGAAGCGTTGTTCCTCAATTTCCTTGATGTGTTATGAAAATTTCGGCAAATCTCGCTTACAGGCACGTAACTAAGTCGTTCCGAACGAAGGAAACTTGCGTACATAGCGATCTTAGCTCTGTGTGCCGAGAAGCGTTGTTCCTCAATTTCCTTGATGTGTTATGAAAACTTTCGGTATATCTCACTTACAGTACGTAACTAAGTCGTTCCGAACGAAGGAAACTTGCGTACATAGCGATCTTAGCTCTGTGTGCCGAGAAGCGTTGTTCCTAATTTCCTTGATGTGTTATGAAATTTTTCGGCAAATCTCGCTTACAGGCACGTAACTAAGTCGTTCCGAACGAAGGAAACTTGCGTACATAGCGATCTTAGCTCTGTGTGCCGAGAAGCGTTGTTCCTCAATTTCCTTGATGTGTTATGAAAACTTTCGGTATATCTCACTTACAGGATACGTAACTAAGTCGTTCCGAACGAAGGAAACTTGCGTACATAGCGATCTTAGCTCTGTGTGCCGAGAAGCGTTGTTCCTCAATTTCCTTGATGTGTTATGAAAATTTCGGTATATCTCACTTACAGGTACGTAACTAAGTCGTTCCGAACGAAGGAAACTTGCGTACATAGCGATCTTAGCTCTGTGTGCCGAGAAGCGTTGTTCCTCAATTTCTTGATGTGTTATGAAAACTTTCGGTATATCTCACTTACAGGTACGTAACTAAGTCGTTCCGAACGAAGGAAACTTGCGTACATAGCGATCTTAGCTCTGTGTGCCGAGAAGCGTTGTTCCTCATTTCCTTGATGTGTTATGAAAATTTTCGGCAATCTCGCTTACAGGCACGTAACTAAGTCGTTCCGAACGAAGGAAACTTGCGTACATAGCGATCTTAGCTCTGTGTGCCGAGAAGCGTTGTTCCTCAATTTCCTTGATGTGTTATGAAAACTTTCGGTATATCTCACTTACAGGTACGTAACTAAGTCGTTCCGAACGAAGGAAACTTGCGTACATAGCGATCTTAGCTCTGTGTGCCGAGAAGCGTTGTTCCTCAATTTCCTTGATGTGTTATGAAAATTTTCGGCAATCTCGCTTACAGGCACGTAACTAAGTCGTTCCGAACGAAGGAAACTTGCGTACATAGCGATCTTAGCTCTGTGTGCCGAGAAGCGTTGTTCCTCAATTTCCTTGATGTGTTATGAAAACTTTCGGTATATCTCACTTACAGGTACGTAACTAAGTCGTTCCGAACGAAGGAAACTTGCGTACATAGCGATCTTAGCTCTGTGTGCCGAGAAGCGTTGTTCCTCAATTTCCTTGATGTGTTATGAAAATTTTCGGCATATCTCACTTACAGGTACGTAACTAAGTCGTTCCGAACGAAGGAAACTTGCGTACATAGCGATCTTAGCTCTGTGTGCCGAGAAGCGTTGTTCCTCAATTTCCTTGATGTGTTATGAAAACTTTCGGTATATCTCACTTACAGGTACGTAACTAAGTCGTTCCGAACGAAGGAAACTTGCGTACATAGCGATCTTAGCTCTGTGTGCCGAGAAGCGTTGTTCTCAATTTCCTTGATGTGTTATGAAAATTTTCGGCAAATCTCGCTTACAGGCACGTAACTAAGTCGTTCCGAACGAAGGAAACTTGCGTACATAGCGATCTTAGCTCTGTGTGCCGAGAAGCGTTGTTCCTCATTTCCTTGATGTGTTATGAAAATTTTCGGCATATCTCACTTACAGGTACGTAACTAAGTCGTTCCGAACGAAGGAAACTTTGCGTACATAGCGATCTTAGCTCTGTGTGCCGAGAAGCGTTGTTCCTCAATTTCCTTGATGTGTTATGAAAATTTCGGCAATCTCGCTTACAGGCACGTAACTAAGTCGTTCCGAACGAAGGAAACTTGCGTACATAGCGATCTTAGCTCTGTGTGCCGAGAAGCGTTGTTCCTCAATTTCCTTGATGTGTTATGAAACTTTCGGTATATCTCACTTACAGGTACGTAACTAAGTCGTTCCGAACGAAGGAAACTTGCGTACATAGCGATCTTAGCTCTGTGTGCCGAGAAGCGTTGTTCCTCAATTTCCTTGATGTGTTATGAAAATTTTCGGCAAATCTCGCTTACAGGCACGTAACTAAGTCGTTCCGAACGAAGGAAACTTGCGTACATAGCGATCTTAGCTCTGTGTGCCGAGAAGCGTTGTTCCTCAATTTCCTTGATGTGTTATGAAAACTTTCGGCATATCTCACTTACAGGTACGTAACTAAGTCGTTCCGAACGAAGGAAACTTGCGTACATAGCGATCTTAGCTCTGTGTGCCGAGAAGCGTTGTTCCTCAATTTCCTTGATGTGTTATGAAAACTTTCGGTATATCTCACTTACAGGTACGTAACTAAGTCGTTCCGAACGAAGGAAACTTGCGTACATAGCGATCTTAGCTCTGTGTGCCGAGAAGCGTTGTTCCTCAATTTCCTTGATGTGTTATGAAAATTTTCGGCAAATCTCGCTTACAGGCACGTAACTAAGTCGTTCCGAACGAAGGAAACTTGCGTACATAGCGATCTTAGCTCTGTGTGCCGAGAAGCGTTGTTCCTCAATTTCCTTGATGTGTTATGAAAATTTTCGGCATATCTCGCTTACAGGCACGTAACTAAGTCGTTCCGAACGAAGGAAACTTGCGTACATAGCGATCTTAGCTCTGTGTGCCGAGAAGCGTTGTTCCTCAATTTCCTTGATGTGTTATGAAAACTTTCGGTAATTCTCACTTACAGGCACGTAACTAAGTCGTTCCGAACGAAGGAAACTTGCGTACATAGCGATCTTAGCTCTGTGTGCCGAGAAGCGTTGTTCCTCAATTTCCTTGATGTGTTATGAAAACTTTCGGTATATCTCACTTACAGGTACGTAACTAAGTCGTTCCGAACGAAGGAAACTTGCGTACATAGCGATCTTAGCTCTGTGTGCCGAGAAGCGTTGTTCCTCAATTTCCTTGATGTGTTATGAAAATTTTCGGCATAATCTCGCTTACAGGCACGTAACTAAGTCGTTCCGAACGAAGGAAACTTGCGTACATAGCGATCTTAGCTCTGTGTGCCGAGAAGCGTTGTTCCTCAATTTCCTTGATGTGTTATGAAAACTTTCGGCAATCTCGCTTACAGGTACGTAACTAAGTCGTTCCGAACGAAGGAAACTTGCGTACATAGCGATCTTAGCTCTGTGTGCCGAGAAGCGTTGTTCCTCAATTTCCTTGATGTGTTATGAAAACTTTCGGTATATCTCACTTACAGGTACGTAACTAAGTCGTTCCGAACGAAGGAAACTTGCGTACATAGCGATCTTAGCTCTGTGTGCCGAGAAGCGTTGTTCCTCAATTTCCTTGATGTGTTATGAAAATTTTCGGCAAATCTCGCTTACAGGCACGTAACTAAGTCGTTCCGAACGAAGGAAACTTGCGTACATAGCGATCTTAGCTCTGTGTGCCGAGAAGCGTTGTTCCTCAATTTCCTTGATGTGTTATGAAAACTTTCGGTATATCTCACTTACAGGTACGTAACTAAGTCGTTCCGAACGAAGGAAACTTGCGTACATAGCGATCTTAGCTCTGTGTGCCGAGAAGCGTTGTTCCTCAATTTCCTTGATGTGTTATGAAAATTTTCGGCAATCTCGCTTACAGGCACGTAACTAAGTCGTTCCGAACGAAGGAAACTTGCGTACATAGCGATCTTAGCTCTGTGTGCCGAGAAGCGTTGTTCTCAATTTCCTTGATGTGTTATATAAAATTTTCGGCAAATCTCACTTACAGGTACGTAACTAAGTCGTTCCGAACGAAGGAAACTTGCGTACATAGCGATCTTAGCTCTGTGTGCCGAGAAGCGTTGTTCCTCAATTTCCTTGATGTGTTATGAAAATTTCGGCAAATCTCGCTTACAGGCACGTAACTAAGTCGTTCCGAACGAAGGAAACTTGCGTACATAGCGATCTTAGCTCTGTGTGCCGAGAAGCGTTTTCCTCAATTTCCTTGATGTGTTATGAAAATTTTCGGCAAATCTCGCTTACAGGCACGTAACTAAGTCGTTCCGAACGAAGGAAACTTGCGTACATAGCGATCTTAGCTCTGTGTGCCGAGAAGCGTTGTTCCTCAATTTCCTTGATGTGTTATGAAAACTTTCGGCATATCTCACTTACAGGCACGTAACTAAGTCGTTCCGAACGAAGGAAACTTGCGTACATAGCGATCTTAGCTCTGTGTGCCGAGAAGCGTTGTTCCTCAATTTCCTTGATGTGTTATGAAAACTTTCGGTATAATCTCACTTACAGGTACGTAACTAAGTCGTTCCGAACGAAGGAAACTTGCGTACATAGCGATCTTAGCTCTGTGTGCCGAGAAGCGTTGTTCCTCAATTTCCTTGATGTGTTATGAAAATTTCGGTATATCTCACTTACAGGTACGTAACTAAGTCGTTCCGAACGAAGGAAACTTGCGTACATAGCGATCTTAGCTCTGTGTGCCGAGAAGCGTTGTTCCTCAATTTCCTTGATGTGTTATGAAAATTTTCGGCAAATCTCGCTTACAGGCACGTAACTAAGTCGTTCCGAACGAAGGAAACTTGCGTACATAGCGATCTTAGCTCTGTGTGCCGAGAAGCGTTGTTCCTCAATTTCCTTGATGTGTTATGAAAATTTTCGGCATATCTCGCTTACAGGCACGTAACTAAGTCGTTCCGAACGAAGGAAACTTGCGTACATAGCGATCTTAGCTCTGTGTGCCGAGAAGCGTTGTTCCTCAATTTCCTTGATGTGTTATGAAAACTTTCGGTATATCTCACTTACAGGTACGTAACTAAGTCGTTCCGAACGAAGGAAACTTGCGTACATAGCGATCTTAGCTCTGTGTGCCGAGAAGCGTTGTTCCTCAATTTCCTTGATGTGTTATGAAAACTTTTCGGTATATCTCACTTACAGGTACGTAACTAAGTCGTTCCGAACGAAGGAAACTTGCGTACATAGCGATCTTAGCTCTGTGTGCCGAGAAGCGTTGTTCCTCAATTTCCTTGATGTGTTATGAAAATTTTCGGCAATATCTCGCTTACAGGCGTAACTAAGTCGTTCCGAACGAAGGAAACTTGCGTACATAGCGATCTTAGCTCTGTGTGCCGAGAAGCGTTGTTCCTCAATTTCCTTGATGTGTTATGAAACTTTCGGTATATCTCACTTACAGGTACGTAACTAAGTCGTTCCGAACGAAGGAAACTTGCGTACATAGCGATCTTAGCTCTGTGTGCCGAGAAGCGTTGTTCCTCAATTTCCTTGATGTGTTATGAAAACTTTTCGGTATATCTCACTTACAGGTACGTAACTAAGTCGTTCCGAACGAAGGAAACTTGCGTACATAGCGATCTTAGCTCTGTGTGCCGAGAAGCGTTGTTCCTCAATTTCCTTGATGTGTTATGAAAACTTTCGGCAAATCTCGCTTACAGGCACGTAACTAAGTCGTTCCGAACGAAGGAAACTTGCGTACATAGCGATCTTAGCTCTGTGTGCCGAGAAGCGTTGTTCCTCAATTTCCTTGATGTGTTATGAAAATTTTCGGCATATCTCGCTTACAGGCACGTAACTAAGTCGTTCCGAACGAAGGAAACTTGCGTACATAGCGATCTTAGCTCTGTGTGCCGAGAAGCGTTGTTCCTCAATTTCCTTGATGTGTTATGAAAATTTTCGGCAAATCTCGCTTACAGGCACGTAACTAAGTGTCGTTCCGAACGAAGGAAACTTGCGTACATAGCGATCTTAGCTCTGTGTGCCGAGAAGCGTTGTTCCTCAATTTCCTTGATGTGTTATGAAAACTTTCGGTATATCTCACTTACAGGTACGTAACTAAGTCGTTCCGAACGAAGGAAACTTGCGTACATAGCGATCTTAGCTCTGTGTGCCGAGAAGCGTTGTTCCTCATTTCCTTGATGTGTTATGAAAATTTTCGGTATATCTCACTTACAGGTACGTAACTAAGTCGTTCCGAACGAAGGAAACTTGCGTACATAGCGATCTTAGCTCTGTGTGCCGAGAAGCGTTGTTCCTCATTTCCTTGATGTGTTATGAAAACTTTCGGTATATCTCACTTACAGGTACGTAACTAAGTCGTTCCGAACGAAGGAAACTTGCGTACATAGCGATCTTAGCTCTGTGTGCCGAGAAGCGTTGTTCCTCAATTTCCTTGATGTGTTATGAAAACTTTCGGTATATCTCACTTACAGGTACGTAACTAAGTCGTTCCGAACGAAGGAAAGCGTACATAGCGATCTTAGCTCTGTGTGCCGAGAAGCGTTGTTCCTCAATTTCCTTGATGTGTTATGAAAATTTTCGGCAAATCTCGCTTACAGGCACGTAACTAAGTCGTTCCGAACGAAGGAAACTTGCGTACATAGCGATCTTAGCTCTGTGTGCCGAGAAGCGTTGTTCCTCAATTTCCTTGATGTGTTATGAAAACTTTCGGCAATCTCACTTACAGGTACGTAACTAAGTCGTTCCGAACGAAGGAAACTTGCGTACATAGCGATCTTAGCTCTGTGTGCCGAGAAGCGTTGTTCCTCAATTTCCTTGATGTGTTATGAAAACTTTCGGTATATCTCACTTACAGGCACGTAACTAAGTCGTTCCGAACGAAGGAAACTTGCGTACATAGCGATCTTAGCTCTGTGTGCCGAGAAGCGTTGTTCCTCAATTTCCTTGATGTGTTATGAAAACTTTCGGTTATCTCACTTACAGGTACGTAACTAAGTCGTTCCGAACGAAGGAAACTTGCGTACATAGCGATCTTAGCTCTGTGTGCCGAGAAGCGTTGTTCCTCAATTTCCTTGATGTGTTATGAAAACTTTTGGTATATCTCACTTACAGGTACGTAACTAAGTCGTTCCGAACGAAGGAAACTTGCGTACATAGCGATCTTAGCTCTGTGTGCCGAGAAGCGTTGTTCCTCAATTTCCTTGATGTGTTATGAAAATTTTCGGCAAATCTCGCTTACAGGCACGTAACTAAGTCGTTCCGAACGAAGGAAACTTGCGTACATAGCGATCTTAGCTCTGTGTGCCGAGAAGCGTTGTTCCTCAATTTCCTTGATGTGTTATGAAAATTTCGGCAATCTCGCTTACAGGCACGTAACTAAGTCGTTCCGAACGAAGGAAACTTGCGTACATAGCGATCTTAGCTCTGTGTGCCGAGAAGCGTTGTTCCTCATTTCCTTGATGTGTTATGAAAACTTTCGGTTATCTCACTTACAGGTACGTAACTAAGTCGTTCCGAACGAAGGAAACTTGCGTACATAGCGATCTTAGCTCTGTGTGCCGAGAAGCGTTGTTCCTCAATTTCCTTGATGTGTTATGAAAATTTCGGCAAATCTCGCTTACAGGCGTAACTAAGTCGTTCCGAACGAAGGAAACTTGCGTACATAGCGATCTTAGCTCTGTGTGCCGAGAAGCGTTGTTCCTCAATTTCCTTGATGTGTTATGAAAATTTTCGGCAAATCTCGCTTACAGGCACGTAACTAAGTCGTTCCGAACGAAGGAAACTTGCGTACATAGCGATCTTAGCTCTGTGTGCCGAGAAGCGTTGTTCCTCAATTTCCTTGATGTGTTATGAAAACTTTCGGTATATCTCACTTACAGGTACGTAACTAAGTCGTTCCGAACGAAGGAAACTTGCGTACATAGCGATCTTAGCTCTGTGTGCCGAGAAGCGTTGTTCCTCAATTTCCTTGATGTGTTATGAAAATTTTCGGCAAATCTCGCTTACAGGCACGTAACTAAGTCGTTCCGAACGAAGGAAACTTGCGTACATAGCGATCTTAGCTCTGTGTGCCGAGAAGCGTTGTTCCTCAATTTCCTTGATGTGTTATGAAAACTTTTCGGTATAATCTCACTTACAGGTACGTAACTAAGTCGTTCCGAACGAAGGAAACTTGCGTACATAGCGATCTTAGCTCTGTGTGCCGAGAAGCGTTGTTCCTCAATTTCCTTGATGTGTTATGAAAATTTTCGGCAAATCTCGCTTACAGGCACGTAACTAAGTCGTTCCGAACGAAGGAAACTTGCGTACATAGCGATCTTAGCTCTGTGTGCCGAGAAGCGTTGTTCCTCAATTTCCTTGATGTGTTATGAAAACTTTTGGTATATCTCACTTACAGGTACGTAACTAAGTCGTTCCGAACGAAGGAAACTTGCGTACATAGCGATCTTAGCTCTGTGTGCCGAGAAGCGTTGTTCCGGGCGTTATCCGTTTGGACCTGAAGGATTGGACACCGCTCGATTGGACACTGCACGATTGGACCCGCACGATTGGACACAATGCACCACGATTGGACACGCACGATTGGACACTGCACGATTGGACACCGCCGATTGGACACTGACACTGCACGATGGACACTGCACGATTGGACACCCGTGACGACTGAATTGGACACTGCACGATTGGACACCGCATTATTGGACACCGCACGATTGGACACCGGTAATTATGCATAAAGAGGGCACAAGCAGAAGCATAAATTTTTGTTTTAAATCAGAAATAGGTATGGGTTAGGTTATATCTTCCGGAAGTGGAGCCCCCCGTAGGGGGGGCGGAACATACTGCCTCTACGCATATTCTTTTAATGCGAAGTAAGGTTCCACATAGGTTTACAACTTTCCACGCGAAGCGAGGTTCAACGCAAACTTATGTGTCAATTTTTTTGATAGTGGAGCCCCTCCGAAAGGGGGGTGGAACCCACTGTGTCCAATCGTGCAGTGTTCAATCGTGCGGTGTCCAATCGTGCAGTGTCCAATCGTGCAGTGTCCAATCGTACGGTGTCCAATCGTGCAGTGTCCAATCGTGCAGTGTCCGTGTCCGATCGTGCGGTGTCCTATAATTCTGTGTCCGATCGTGCAGTGTCCGATCGTTCCGTGTCCGATACTGCGTGTCCTATCGAGCGGTGTCCAATCGTTCCGTGTCCTAACGAGTGTCACCCGTTGTTCCTCAATTTCCTTGATGTGTTATGAAAATTTTCGGCAAATCTCGCTTACAGGCACGTAACTAAGTCGTTCCGAAAGAAGGAAACTTGCGTACATAGCGATCTTAGCTTGTGTGCCGAGAAGCGTTGTTCCTAATTTCCTTGATCTGTTATGAAATTTCGGTATATCTCACTTACAGATACGTAACTAAGTCGTTCCGAACGAAGGAAACTTGCGTACATAGCGATCTTAGCTCTGTGTGCCGAGAAGCGTTGTTCCTCAATTTCCTTGATGTGTTATGAAATTTCGGAAATCTCACTTACAGGCACGTAACTAAGTCGTTCCGAACGAAGGAAACTTGCGTACATAGCGATCTTAGCTCTGTGTGCCGAGAAGCGTTGTTCCTCAATTTCCTTGATGTGTTATGAAACTTTCGGTATATCTCACTTAAGGTACGTAACTAAGTCGTTCCGAACGAAGGAAACTTGCGTACATAGCGATCTTAGCTCTGTGTGCCGAGAAGCGTTGTTCCTCAATTTCCTTGATGTGTTATGAAAACTTTCGGTATATCTCACTTATAGGTACGTAACTAAGTCGTTCCGAACGAAGGAACTTGCGTACACTTCATCTTAGCTTTGTAAGCCGAGAAGCGTTGTTTCTCAATTTTCTTGATGTGTTATGAAACATTCGGTATATCTCACTTACAGGTACGTAACTAAGTCGTTCCGAACGAAGGAAATTGCGTACATAGCGATCTTAGCTCTGTGTGACGAGAATCGTTGTTCCTCAATTTCCTTGATGTGTTATGAAAATTTTCGGCAAATCTCGCTTACAGGCACGTAACTAAGTCGTTCCGAACGAAAGAAACTTGCGTACATAGCGATCTTAGCTCTGTGTGCCGAGAAGCGTTGTTCCTCAATTTCTTGATGTGTTATGAAAACTTTCGGTATATCTCACTTACAGGTACGTAACTAAGTCGTTCCGAACAAAGGAAACTTGCGTACATAGCGATCTTAGCTCTGTGTGCCGAGAAGCGTTGTTCCTAATTCTTGATGTGTTATGAAAATTTTCGGCAAATCTTGCTTACAGGCACGTAACTAAGTCGTTCCGAACGAAGGAAACTTGCGTACATAGCGATCTTAGCTCTGTGTGCCGAGAAGCGTTGTTCCTCAATTTCCTTGATGTGTTATGAAAACTTTGGTATATCTCACTTACAGGTACGTAACTAGTCGTTCCGACGAGGAAACTTGCGTACATAGCGATCTTAGCTCTGTGTGCCGAGAAGCGTTGTTCCCAATTTCTTGATGTGTATGAAAATTTCGGCAAATCTCGCTTACAGGACGTAACTAAGTCGTTCCGAACGAAGGAAACTTGCGTACATAGCGATCTTAGCTCTGTGTGCCGAGAAGCGTTGTTCCTCAATTTCTTGATGTGTTATGAAAATTTCGGCAATCTCGCTTACAGGCACGTAACTAAGTCGTTCCGAACGAAGGAAACTTGCGTACATAGCGATCTTAGCTCTGTGTGCCGAGAAGCGTTGTTCCTCAATTTCCTTGATGTGTTATGAAAATTTCGGCAAATCTCGCTTACAGGCACGTAACTAGTCGTTCCGAACGAAGGAAACTTGCGTACATAGCGATCTTAGCTCTGTGTGCCGAGAAGCGTTGTTCCTCAATTTCCTTGATGTGTTATAAAACTTTCGGTATCTCACTTACAGGTACGTAACTAGTCGTTCCGACGAAGGAAACTTGCGTACATAGCGATCTTAGCTCTGTGTGCAGAAGCGTTGTCCTCAATTTCTTGATTGTTATGAAAATTTCGGTATCTCCTTACAGGTACGTAACTAAGTCGTTCCGAACGAAAGGAAACTTGCGTACATAGCGATCTTAGCTCTGTGTGCCGAGAAGCGTTGTTCCTCAATTTCCTTGATGTGTTATGAAAACTTTCGGTATATCTCACTTCAGGTACGTAACTAAGTCGTTCCGAACGAAGGAAACTTGCGTACATAGCGATCTTAGCTCTGTGTGCCGAGAAGCGTTGTTCCTCAATTTCCTTGATGTGTTATGAAAATTTCGGCAAATCTCGCTTACAGGCACGTAACTAAGTCGTTCCGAACGAAGGAAACTTGCGTACATAGCGATCTTAGCTCTGTGTGCCGAGAAGCGTTGTTCCTCAATTTCCTTGATGTGTTATGAAAATTTTCGGCAAATCTCGCTTACAGGCACGTAACTAAGTCGTTCCGAACGAAGGAAACTTGCGTACATAGCGATCTTAGCTCTGTGTGCCGAGAAGCGTTGTCCTCAATTTCCTTGATGTGTTATAAAACTTTCGGTATATCTCACTTACAGGTACGTAACTAAGTCGTTCCGAACGAAGGAAACTTGCGTACATAGCGATCTTAGCTCTGGTGTGCCGAGAAGCGTTGTACCTCAATTCTTGATGTGTTATGAAAATTTTCGGCAAATCTCCTTACAGGACGTAACTAAGTCGTTCCGAACGAAGGAAACTTGCGTACCATAGCGATCTTAGCTTTGTGCCGAGAAGCGTTGTTCCTCAATTTCCTTGATGTGTTATGAAAACTTTCGGTATATCTCACTTACAGGTACGTAACTAAGTCGTTCCGAACGAAGGAAACTTGCGTACATAGCGATCTTAGCTCTGTGTGCCGAGAAGCGTTGTTCCTCAATTTCCTTGATGTGTTATGAAAACTTTCGGTATATCTCACTTACAGGTACGTAACTAAGTCGTTCCGAACGAAGGAAACTTGCGTACATAGCGATCTTAGCTCTGTGTGCCGAGAAGCGTTGTTCCTCAATTTCCTTGATGTGTTATGAAAATTTTCGGCAAATCTCGCTTACAGGCACGTAACTAAGTCGTTCCGAACGAAGGAAACTTGCGTACATAGCGATCTTAGCTCTGTGTGCCGAGAAGCGTTGTTCCTCAATTTCCTTGATTGTTATGAAAATTTCGGTAATCTCACTTACAGGACGTAACTAAGTCGTTCCGAACGAAGGAAACTTGCGTACATAGCGATCTTAGCTCTGTGTGCCGAGAAGCGTTGTTCCTCAATTTCCTTGATGTGTTATGAAAACTTTCGGTATATCTCACTTACAGGTACGTAACTAAGTCGTTCCGAACGAAGGAAACTTGCGTACATAGCGATCTTAGCTCTGTGTGCCGAGAAGCGTTGTTCCTCAATTTCCTTGATGTGTTATGAAAACTTTCGGTATATCTCACTTACAGGTACGTAACTAAGTCGTTCCGAACGAAGGAAACTTGCGTACATAGCGATCTTAGCTCTGTGTGCCGAGAAGCGTTGTTCCTCAATTTCCTTGATGTGTTATGAAAATTTTCGGCAAATCTCGCTTACAGGCACGTAACTAAGTCGTTCCGAACGAAGGAAACTTGCGTACATAGCGATCTTAGCTCTGTGTGCCGAGAAGCGTTGTTCCCTCAATTTCCTTGATGTGTTATGAAAACTTTCGGTATATCTCACTTACAGGTACGTAACTAAGTCGTTCCGAACGAAGGAAACTTGCGTACATAGCGATCTTAGCTCTGTGTGCCGAGAAGCGTTGTTCCTCATTTCCTTGATGTGTTATGAAAATTTCGGCAAATCTCGCTTACAGGCACGTAACTAAGTCGTTCCGAACGAAGGAAACTTGCGTACATAGCGATCTTAGCTCTGTGTGCCGAGAAGCGTTGTTCCTCAATTTCCTTGATGTGTTATGAAAACTTTCGGTATATCTCACTTACAGGTACGTAACTAAGTCGTTCCGAACGAAGGAAACTTGCGTACATAGCGATCTTAGCTCTGTGTGCCGAGAAGCGTTGTTCCTCATTTCCTTGATGTGTTATGAAAATTTTCGGCAAATCTCGCTTACAGGCACGTAACTAAGTCGTTCCGAACGAAGGAAACTTGCGTACATAGCGATCTTAGCTCTGTGTGCCGAGAAGCGTTGTTCCTCAATTTCCTTGATGTGTTATGAAAACTTTCGGTAAATCTCCTTACAGGACGTAACTAAGTCGTTCCGAACGAAGGAAACTTGCGTACATAGCGATCTTAGCTCTGTGTGCCGAGAAGCGTTGTTCCTCAATTTCCTTGATGTGTTATGAAAATTTCGGTAAATCTCGCTTACAGGCACGTAACTAAGTCGTTCCGAACGAAGGAAACTTGCGTACATAGCGATCTTAGCTCTGTGTGCCGAGAAGCGTTGTTCCTCAATTTCCTTGATGTGTTATGAAAACTTTCGGTATATCTCACTTACAGGTACGTAACTAAGTCGTTCCGAACGAAGGAAACTTGCGTACATAGCGATCTTAGCTCTGTGTGCCGAGAAGCGTTGTTCCTCAATTTCCTTGATGTGTTATGAAAATTTTCGGCAATCTCGCTTACAGGCACGTAACTAAGTCGTTCCGAACGAAGGAAACTTGCGTACATAGCGATCTTAGCTCTGTGTGCCGAGAAGCGTTGTTCCTCAATTTCCTTGATGTGTTATGAAAATTTCGGAATCTCGCTTACAGGCACGTAACTAAGTCGTTCCGAACGAAGGAAACTTGCGTACATAGCGATCTTAGCTCTGTGTGCCGAGAAGCGTTGTTCCTCAATTTCCTTGATGTGTTATGAAAACTTTCGGCAAATCTCCTTACAGGTACGTAACTAAGTCGTTCCGAACGAAGGAAACTTGCGTACATAGCGATCTTAGCTCTGTGTGCCGAGAAGCGTTGTTCCTCAATTTCCTTGATGTGTTATGAAAATTTTCGGCAAATCTCGCTTACAGGCACGTAACTAAGTCGTTCCGAACGAAGGAAACTTGCGTACATAGCGATCTTAGCTCTGTGTGCCGAGAAGCGTTGTTCCTCAATTTCCTTGATGTGTTATGAAAACTTTCGGTATATCTCACTTACAGGTACGTAACTAAGTCGTTCCGAACGAAGGAAACTTGCGTACATAGCGATCTTAGCTCTGTGTGCCGAGAAGCGTTGTTCCTCAATTTCCTTGATGTGTTATGAAAACTTTCGGTATATCTCACTTACAGGTACGTAACTAAGTCGTTCCGAACGAAGGAAACTTGCGTACATAGCGATCTTAGCTCTGTTGTGCCGAGAAGCGTTGTTCCTCAATTTCCTTGATGTGTTATGAAAACTTTTCGGTATATCTCACTTACAGGTACGTAACTAAGTCGTTCCGAACGAAGGAAACTTGCGTACATAGCGATCTTAGCTCTGTGTGCCGGAGAAGCGTTGTTCCTCCCAATTTCCTTGATGTGTTATGAAAACTTTCGGCAAATCTCACTTACAGGTACGTAACTAAGTCGTTCCGAACGAAGGAAACTTGCGTACATAGCGATCTTAGCTCTGTGTGCCGAGAAGCGTTGTTCCTCCAATTTCCTTGATGTGTTATGAAAATTTTCGGCAAATCTCGCTTACAGGCACGTAACAAAGTCGTTCCGAACGAAGGAAACTTGCGTACATAGCGATCTTAGCTCTGTGTGCCGAGAAGCGTTGTACCTCAACTTCCTTGATGTGTTATGAAAATTTTCGGCAAATCTCGCTTACAGGCACGTAATTAAGTCGTTCCGAACGAAGGAAACTTGCGTACATAGCGATCTTAGCTCTGTGTGCCGAGAAGCGTTGTTCCTCTAATTTCCTTGATGTGTTATGAAATATTTTCGGCAATCTCTCGCTTACAGGCACGTAACTAGTG
>WHNR01000478.1:0-27593 GCA_009859135.1 Formica selysi
TCCTCTATTTCCTTGATGTGTTAATGAAAATTTTCGGCAAATCTCGCTTACAAGGCACGTAACTAAGTCGTTCCGAACGAAGGAAACTTGCGTACATAGCGATCTTAGCTCTGTGTGCCGAGAAGCGTTGTTCCTCATTTCTTGATGTTATGAAAATTTGCAAATCTGCTTACAGGCACGTAAGTATATGAAATCTTGCGTATAGCATCTTAGTCTGTGTGCGAAGCGTTTCTCAATTCTATGTGTTATGAAACTTCGGTTTCCATTACGTAGTAATAGTCGTTCGAAAAGGAAACATGCGTACTGCATTTAGCTCTGTGTGCGAGAAGCGTTGTTCCCATTTCCTTGATGTGTTATGAAAATTTTCGGCAATCTCACTTACAGGACGTAACTAGTCGTTCCGAACGAAGGAAACTTGCCGTACATAGCGATCTTAGTCTCTGTGTGCCGAGAGCGTTGTTCCTCATTTCCTTGATGTGTTATGAAAATTTCGGTATATCTCACTTACAGGTACGTAACTAAGTCGTTCCGAACGAAGGAAACTTGCGTACATAGCGATTAGCTCTGTGTGCCGAGAAGCGTTGTTCCTCTATTTCCTTGATGTGTTATGAAAACTTTCGGTATATCTCACTTACAGGCACGTAACTAAGTCGTTCCGAACGAAGGAAACTTCGGTACATAGCGATCTTAGCTCTGTGTGCCGAGAAGCGTTGTTCCTCAATTTCCTTGATGTGTTATGAAAATCTTTCGGTATATCTCACTTACAGGTACGTAACTAAGTCTTTCCGAACGTAGGAAACATGCGTACATAGCGATCTTAGCTCTGTGTGCCGAGAAGCGTTGTTCCTCTATTTCCTTGATGTGTTATGAAAATTTTCGGCAAATCTCGCTTACAGGCACGTAACTAAGTCGTTCCGAACGAAGGATACTTGCGTACATAGCGATCTTAGCTCTGTGTGCCGAGAAGTCGTTGTTCCTCAATTTCCTTGATTGTTATGAAAATTTTCGGCAAATTCCTTAAGGCACGTAACTAAGTTTCCGAACGAAGGAACTGCGTACATAGCGATCTTAGCTCTGTGTGCCGAGAAGCGTTGTTCCTCATTTCCTTGATGTGTTATGAAACTTTCGGTATATCTCCTTACAGGTACGTAACTAAGTCGTTCCGAACAAAGGAAACATGCATACATAGCGATCTTAGCTCTGTGTGCCGAGAAGCGTTGTTCCTCTATTTCCTTGATGTGTTATGAAAATTTTCGGCAAATCTCGCTTACAGGCACGTAATAAGTCGTTCCGAACGAAGGAAACTTGCGTACATAGCGATCTTAGCTCTGTGTGCCGAGAAGCGTTGTTCCTCAATTTCCTTGATGTGTTATGAAAAATTTCGGTATATCTCACTTACAGGTACGTCACTAAGTCGTTCCGAAAATAGGAAACATGCGTACATAGCGATCTTAGCTCTGTGTGCCGAGAAGCGTTGTTCCTTTATTTCCTTGATGTGTTATGAAAATTTTCTGCATAATCTCGCTTACAGGCACGTAACTAAGTCGTTCCGAAGAAGGAAACTTGCGTACATAGCGATCTTAGCTCTGTGTGCCGAGAAGCGTTGTTCCTCAATTTCCTTGATGTGTTATGAAATTTTCGGTATATCTCACTTACAGGTACGTAACTAAGTCGTTCCGGACGAAGGAAACTTGCGTACATAGCGATCTAGCTCTGTGTGCCGAGAAGCGTTGTTCCTCTATTTCCTTGATGTGTTATGAAAATTTTCGGCAAATCTCGCTTACAGGCACGTAACTAAGTCGTTCCGAACGAAGGAAACTTGCGTACATAGCGATCTTAGCTCTGTGTGCCGAGAAGCGTTTGTCCTCATTTCCTTGATGTGTTATGAAAATTTTCGGCAATCTCGCTTACAGGCACGTAACTAAGTCGTTCCGAACGAAGAAAACTTGCGTACATAGCGATCTTAGCTCTGTGTGCCGAGAAGCGTTGTTCCTCAATTTCCTTGATTGTTATGAAAACTTTCGGTATATCTCACTTACAGGTACGTAACTAAGTCGTTCCGAACGAAGGAAACTTGCGTACATAGCGATCTTAGCTCTGTGTGCCGAGAAGCGTTTTTCCTCAATTTCCTTGATGTGTTATAAAACTTTCGGTATATCTCACTTAAGGTACGTAACTAGTCGTTCCGAACGAAGGAAACTTGCGTACATAGCGATCTTAGCTCTGTGTGCCGAGAAGCGTTGTTCCTCAATTTCCTTGATGTGTTATGAAAACTTTCGGTATATCTCACTTAAGGTACGTAACTAAGTCGTTCCGAACGAAGGAAACTTGCGTACATAGCGATCTTAGCTCTGTGTGCCGAGAAGCGTTGTCCTCATTTCCTTGATGTGTTATGAAAATTTTCGGCAAATCTCGCTTACAGGCACGTAACTAAGTCGTTCCGAACGAAGGAAACTTGCGTACATAGCGATCTTAGCTCTGTGTGCCGAGAAGCGTTGTTCCTCATTTCCTTGATGTGTTATGAAAATTTCGGCAATCTCCTTACAGGCACGTAACTAAGTCGTTCCGAACGAAGAAACTTGCGTACATAGCGATCTTAGCTCTGTGTGCCGAGAAGCGTTGTTCCTATTTCCTTGATGTGTTATGAAATTTTCGGAATCTCGCTTACAGGCACGTAACTAAGTCGTTCCGAACGAAGAAACTTGCGTACATAGCGATCTTAGCTCTGTGTGCCGAGAAGCGTTGTTCCTCAATTTCCTTGATGTGTTATGAAATCTTTCGGTATATCTCACTTACAGGTACGTAACTAAGTCGTTCCGAACGAAGGAAACTTGCGTACATAGCGATCTAGCTCTGTGTGCCGAGAAGCGTTGTTCCTCTATTTCCTTGATGTGTTATGAAAATTTCGGCAATCTCGCTTACAGGCACGTAACTAAGTCGTTCCGAACGAAGGAAACTTGCGTAATAGCGATCTTAGCTCTGTGTGCCGAGAAGCGTTGTTCCTCATTTCCTTGATGTGTTATGAAAACTTTCGGTATATCTCACTTACAGTACGTAACTAAGTCGTTCCGAACGAAGGAAACTTGCGTACATAGCGATCTTAGCTCTGTGTGCGAGAAGCGTTGTTCCTCATTTCCTTGATGTGTTATGAAAATTTCGGAATCTCCTTACAGGACGTAACTAAGTCGTTCCGAACGAAGGAAACTTGCGTACATAGCGATCTTAGCTCTGTGAGCCGAGAGCGTTGTTCCTGAATTTCCTTGATCTGTTATGAAAACTTTCGGTATATCTCACTTACAGGTACGTAACTAAGTCGTTCCGAACGAAGGAAACTTGCGTACATAGCGATCTTAGCTCTGTGTGCCGAGAAGCGTTGTTCCTCAATTTCCTTGATGTGTTATGAAAACTTTCGGTATATCTCACTTACAGGCACGTAACTAAGTCGTTCCGAACGAAGGAAACTTCGTACATAGCGATCTTAGCTCTGTGTGCGAGAAGCGTTGTTCCTCAATTTCCTTGATGTGTTATGAAATCTTTCGGTATATCTCACTTACAGGTACGTAACTAAGTCGTTCCGAACGAAGGAAACTTGCGTACATAGCGATCTTAGCTCTGTGTGCCGAGAAGCGTTGTTCCTCTATTTCCTTGATGTGTTATGAAAATTTTCGGCAAATCTCGCTTACAGGCACGTAACTAAGTCGTTCCGAACGAAGAAACTTGCGTACATAGCGATCTTAGCTCTGTGTGCGAGAAGCGTTGTTCCTCTATTTCCTTGATTGTTATGAAAATTTTCGGCAATCTCCTTACAGCACGTAACTAAGTCGTTCCGAACGAAGGAAACTTGCGTACATAGCGATCTTAGCTCTGTGTGCCGAGAAGCGTTGTTCCTCAATTTCCTTGATGTGTTATGAAAATTTCGGCAAATCTCGCTTACAGGCACGTAACTAAGTCGTTCCGAACGAAGGAAACTTGCGTACATAGCGATCTTAGCTCTGTGTGCCGAGAAGCGTTGTTCCTCAATTTCCTTGATGTGTATGAAAATTTTCGGCATATCTCGCTTACAGGTACGTAACTAAGTCGTTCCGAACGAAGGAAACTTGCGTACATAGCGATCTTAGCTCTGTGTGCCGAGAAGCGTTGTTCCTCATTTCCTTGATGTGTTATGAAAATTTCGGTATATCTCACTTACAGGTACGTAACTAAGTCGTTCCGAAAAAGGAAACTGCTACATAGCGATCTTAGCTCTGTGTGCCGAGAAGCGTTGTTCCTATTTCCTTGATGTGTTATGAAAATTTTCGGTATATCTCCTTACAGGTACGTAACTAAGTCGTTCCGAACGAAGGAAACTTGCGTACATAGCGATCTTAGCTCTGTGTGCCGAGAAGCGTTGTTCCTCATTTCCTTGATGTGTTATGAAAATTTCGGTAATCTCACTTACAGGCACGTAACTAAGTCGTTCCGAACGAAGGAAACTTGCGTACATAGCGATCTTAGCTCTGTGTGCCGAGAAGCGTTGTTCCTCATTTCCTTGATGTGTTATGAAAATTTCGGCAAATCTCGCTTACAGGCACGTAACTAAGTCGTTCCGAACGAAGGAAACTTGCGTACATAGCGATCTTAGCTCTGTGTGCCGAGAAGCGTTGTTCCTCATTTCCTTGATGTGTTATGAAAATTTTCGGCAAATCTCGCTTACAGGCACGTAACTAAGTCGTTCCGAACGAAGGAAACTTGCGTACATAGCGATCTTAGCTCTGTGTGCCGAGAAGCGTTGTTCCTCAATTTCCTTGATGTGTTATGAAAACTTTCGGTATATCTCACTTACAGGTACGTAACTAAGTCGTTCCGAACGAAGGAAACTTGCGTACATAGCGATCTTAGCTCTGTGTGCCGAGAAGCGTTGTTCCTCAATTTCCTTGATGTGTTATGAAAACTTTCGGAATCTCACTTACAGGACGTAACTAAGTCGTTCCGAACGAAGGAAACTTGCGTACATAGCGATCTTAGCTCTGTGTGCCGAGAAGCGTTGTTCCTCAATTTCCTTGATGTGTTATGAAAACTTTCGGTATATCTCACTTACAGGTACGTAACTAAGTCGTTCCGAACGAAGGAAACTTGCGTACATAGCGATCTTAGCTCTGTGTGCCGAGAAGCGTTGTTCCTCAATTTCCTTGATGTGTTATGAAAATTTTCGGCAAATCTCGCTTACAGGCACGTAACTAAGTCGTTCCGAACGAAGGAAACTTGCGTACATAGCGATCTTAGCTCTGTGTGCCGAGAAGCGTTGTTCCTCAATTTCCTTGATGTGTTATGAAAATTTTCGGCAAATCTCGCTTACAGGCACGTAACTAAGTCGTTCCGAACGAAGAAACTTGCGTACATAGCGATCTTAGCTCTGTGTGCCGAGAAGCGTTGTTCCTCAATTTCCTTGATGTGTTATGAAAATTTTCGGTAATCTCACTTACAGGTACGTAACTAAGTCGTTCCGAACGAAGGAAACTTGCGTACATAGCGATCTTAGCTCTGTGTGCCGAGAAGCGTTGTTCCTCAATTTCCTTGATGTGTTATGAAAATTTTCGGCAAATCTCGCTTACAGGCACGTAACTAAGTCGTTCCGAACGAAGGAAACTTGCGTACATAGCGATCTTAGCTCTGTGTGCCGAGAAGCGTTGTTCCTCATTTCCTTGATGTGTTATGAAAATTTTCGGTAAATCTCGCTTACAGGCACGTAACTAAGTCGTTCCGAACGAAGGAAACTTGCGTACATAGCGATCTTAGCTCTGTGTGCCGAGAAGCGTTGTTCCTCAATTTCCTTGATGTGTTATGAAAACTTTCGGTATATCTCACTTACAGGTACGTAACTAAGTCGTTCCGAACGAAGGAAACTTGCGTACATAGCGATCTTAGCTCTGTGTGCCGAGAAGCGTTGTTCCTCATTTCCTTGATGTGTTATGAAAACTTTCGGTATATCTCACTTACAGGTACGTAACTAAGTCGTTCCGAACGAAGGAAACTTGCGTACATAGCGATCTTAGCTCTGTGTGCCGAGAAGCGTTGTTCCTCATTTCCTTGATGTGTTATGAAAATTTCGGTATATCTCCTTACAGGACGTAACTAAGTCGTTCCGAACGAAGGAAACTTGCGTACATAGCGATCTTAGCTCTGTGTGCCGAGAAGCGTTGTTCCTCATTTCCTTGATTGTTATGAAAACTTTCGGTATATCTCACTTACAGGTACGTAACTAAGTCGTTCCGAACGAAGGAAACTTGCGTACATAGCGATCTTAGCTCTGTGTGCCGAGAAGCGTTGTTCCTCAATTTCCTTGATGTGTTATGAAAACTTTCGGTATATCTCACTTACAGGTACGTAACTAAGTCGTTCCGAACGAAGGAAACTTGCGTACATAGCGATCTTAGCTCTGTGTGCCGAGAAGCGTTGTTCCTCTATTTCCTTGATGTGTTATGAAAATTTTCGGCAAATCTCGCTTACAGGCACGTAACTAAGTCGTTCCGAACGAAGGAAACTTGCGTACATAGCGATCTTAGCTCTGTGTGCCGAGAAGCGTTGTTCCTCAATTTCCTTGATGTGTTATGAAAACTTTCGGTATATCTCACTTACAGGTACGTAACTAAGTCGTTCCGAACGAAGGAAACATGCGTACATAGCGATCTTAGCTCTGTGTGCCGAGAAGCGTTGTTCCTCTATTTCCTTGATGTTTATGAAAATTTTCGGCAAATCTCGCTTACAGGCACGTAACTAAGTCGTTCCGAACGAAGGAAACTTGCGTACATAGCGATCTTAGCTCTGTGTGCCGAGAAGCGTTGTTCCTCTATTTCCTTGATGTGTTATGAAAATTTTCGGCAAATCTCGCTTACAGGCACGTAACTAAGTCGTTCCGAACGAAGGAAACTTGCGTACATAGCGATCTTAGCTCTGTGTGCCGAGAAGCGTTGTTCCTCAATTTCCTTGATGTGTTATGAAAACTTTCGGTATATCTCACTTACAGATACGTAACTAAGTCGTTCCGAACGAAGGAAACTTGCGTACATAGCGATCTTAGCTCTGTGTGCCGAGAAGCGTTGTTCCTCTATTTCCTTGATGTGTTATGAAAATTTCGGCAAATCTGCTTACAGGCACGTAACTAAGTCGTTCCGAACGAAGGAACTTGCGTACATAGCGATCTTAGCTCTGTGTGCCGAGAAGCGTTGTTCCTCATTTCCTTGATGTGTTATGAAAATTTTCGGCAAATCTCGCTTACAGGCACGTAACTAAGTCGTTCCGAACGAAGGAAACTTGCGTACATAGCGATCTTAGCTCTGTGTGCCGAGAAGCGTTGTTCCTCAATTTCCTTGATCTGTTATGAAAACTTTCGGTATATCTCACTTACAGATACGTAACTAAGTCGTTCCGAACGAAGGAAACTTGCGTACATAGCGATCTTAGCTCTGTGTGCCGAGAAGCGTTGTTCCTCAATTTCCTTGATGTTATGAAAACTTTCGGTATATCTCACTTACAGGTACGTAACTAAGTCGTTCCGAACGAAGGAAACTTGCGTACATAGCGATCTTAGCTCTGTGTGCCGAGAAGCGTTGTTCCTCAATTTCCTTGATGTGTTATGAAATCTTTCGGTATATCTCACTTACAGGTACGTAACTAAGTCGTTCCGAACGAAGGAAACTTGCGTACATAGCGATCTTAGCTCTGTGTGCCGAGAAGCGTTGTTCCTCATTTCCTTGATGTGTTATGAAAATTTTCGGCAAATCTCGCTTACAGGCACGTAACTAAGTCGTTCCGAACGAAGGAAACTTGCGTACATAGCGATCTTAGCTCTGTGTGCCGAGAAGCGTTGTTCCTCAATTTCCTTGATGTGTTATGAAATCTTTCGGTATATCTCACTTACAGGTACGTAACTAAGTCGTTCCGAACGTAGGAAACTGCGTACATAGCGATCTTAGCTCTGTGTGCCGAGAAGCGTTGTTCCTCATTTCCTTGATGTGTTATGAAAACTTTCGGTATATCTCGCTTACAGGTACGTAACTAAGTCGTTCCGAACGAAGGAAACTTGCGTACATAGCGATCTTAGCTCTGTGTGCCGAGAAGCGTTGTTCCTCAATTTCCTTGATGTGTTATGAAACTTTCGGTATATCTCACTTACAGGTACGTAACTAAGTCGTTCCGAACGAAGGAAACTTGCGTACATAGCGATCTTAGCTCTGTGTGCCGAGAAGCGTTGTTCCTCAATTTCCTTGATGTGTTATGAAAACTTTCGGTATATCTCACTTACAGGTACGTAACTAAGTCGTTCCGAACGAAGGAAACTTGCGTACATAGCGATCTTAGCTCTGTGTGCCGAGAAGCGTTGTTCCTCAATTTCCTTGATGTGTTATGAAAATTTTCGGTATATCTCACTTACAGGTACGTAACTAAGTCGTTCCGAACGTAGGAAACTTGCGTACATAGCGATCTTAGCTCTGTGTGCCGAGAAGCGTTGTTCCTCTATTTCCTTGATGTGTTATGAAAATTTTCGGCAAATCTCGCTTACAGGCACGTAACTAAGTCGTTCCGAACGAAGGAACTTGCGTACATAGCGATCTTAGCTCTGTGTGCCGAGAAGCGTTGTTCCTCAATTTCCTTGATGTGTTATGAAAATTTTCGGCAAATCTCGCTTACAGGCACGTAACTAAGTCGTTCCGAACGAAGGAAACTTGCGTACATAGCGATCTTAGCTCTGTGTGCCGAGAAGCGTTGTTCCTCAATTTCCTGATGTGTTATGAAAACTTTCGGTATATCTCACTTACAGGTACGTAACTAAGTCGTTCCGAACGAAGGAAACATGCGTACATAGCGATCTTAGCTCTGTGTGCCGAGAAGCGTTGTTCCTCATTTCCTTGATGTGTTATGAAAATTTTCGGCAAATCTCGCTTACAGGCACGTAACTAAGTCGTTCCGAACGAAGGAAACTTGCGTACATAGCGATCTTAGCTCTGTGTGCCGAAAGCGTTGTTCCTCAATTTCCTTGATGTGTTATGAAAATTTTCGGCAAATCTCGCTTACAGGCACGTAACTAAGTCGTTCCGAAGAAGGAAACTTGCGTACATAGCGATCTTAGCTCTGTGTGCCGAGAAGCGTTGTTCCTCAATTTCCTTGATGTGTTATGAAAACTTTCGGTATATCTCACTTACAGTACGTAACTAAGTCGTTCCGAACGAAGGAAACTGCGTACATAGCGATCTTAGCTCTGTGTGCCGAGAAGCGTTGTTCCTCATTTCCTTGATGTGTTATGAAAATTTTCGGCAAATCTCGCTTACAGCACGTAACTAAGTCGTTCCGAACGAAGGAACTTGCGTACATAGCGATCTTAGCTCTGTGTGCCGAGAAGCGTTGTTCCTCAATTTCCTTGATGTGTTATGAAAATTTTCGGCAAATCTCGCTTACAGGCACGTAACTAAGTCGTTCCGAACGAAGGAAACTTGCGTACATAGCGATCTTAGCTCTGTGAGCCGAGAAGCGTTGTTCCTGAATTTCCTTGATCTGTTATGAAAACTTTCGGTATATCTCACTTACAGATACGTAACTAAGTCGTTCCGAACGAAGGAAACTTGCGTACATAGCGATCTTAGCTCTGTGTGCCGAGAAGCGTTGTTCCTGAATTTCCTTGATCTGTTATGAAAATTTCGGTATATCTCACTTACAGATACGTAACTAAGTCGTTCCGAACGAAGGAAACTTGCGTACATAGCGATCTTAGCTCTGTGTGCCGAGAAGCGTTGTTCCTCAATTTCCTTGATGTGTTATGAAATCTTTCGGTATATCTCACTTACAGGTACGTAACTAAGTCGTTCCGAACGTAGGAAACATGCGTACATAGCGATCTTAGCTCTGTGGTCGAGAAGCGTTGTTCCTCATTTCCTTGATGTGTTATGAAAACTTTCGGTATATCTCACTTACAGGTACGTAACTAAGTCGTTCCGAACGAAGGAAACTTGCGTACATAGCGATCTTAGCTCTGTGAGCCGAGAAGCGTTGTTCCTAATTTCCTTGATCTGTTATGAAAACTTTCGGTATATCTCACTTACAGGTACGTAACTAAGTCGTTCCGAACGAAGGAAACTTGCGTACATAGCGATCTTAGCTCTGTGTGCCGAGAAGCGTTGTTCCTCAATTTCCTTGATGTGTTATGAAAACTTTCGGTATATCTCACTTACAGGCACGAAACTAAGTCGTTCCGAACGAAGGAAACTTGCGTACATAGCGATCTTAGCTCTGTGTGCCGAGAAGCGTTGTTCCTCAATTTCCTTGATGTGTTATGAAATCTTTCGGTATATCTCACTTACAGGTACGTAACTAAGTCGTTCCGAACGTAGGAAACATGCGTACATAGCGATCTTAGCTCTGTGTGCCGAGAAGCGTTGTTCCTAATTTCCTTGATGTGTTATGAAAATTTTCGGCAAATCTCGCTTACAGGCACGTAACTAAGTCGTTCCGAACGAAGGAAACTTGCGTACATAGCGATCTTAGCTCTGTGTGCCGAGAAGCGTTGTTCCTCAATTTCCTTGATGTGTTATGAAAATTTTCGGCAAATCTCGCTTACAGGCACGTAACTAAGTCGTTCCGAACGAAGGAAACTTGCGTACATAGCGATCTTAGCTCTGTGTGCCGAGAAGCGTTGTTCCTCAATTTCCTTGATGTGTTATGAAACTTTCGGTATATCTCACTTACAGGTACGTAACTAAGTCGTTCCGAACGAAGGAAACTTGCGTACATAGCGATCTTAGCTCTGTGTGCCGAGAAGCGTTGTTCCTCAATTTCCTTGATGTGTTATGAAAATTTTCGGCAAATCTCGCTTACAGGCACGTAACTAAGTCGTTCCGAACGAAGGAAACTTGCGTACATAGCGATCTTAGCTCTGTGTGCCGAGAAGCGTTGTTCCTCAATTTCCTTGATGTGTTATGAAAATTTTCGGCATATCTCGCTTACAGGCACGTAACTAAGTCGTTCCGAACGAAGGAAACTTGCGTACATAGCGATCTTAGCTCTGTGTGCCGAGAAGCGTTGTTCCTCAATTTCCTTGATCTGTTATAAAACTTCGGTATATCTCACTTACAGGTACGTAACTAGTCGTTCCGAACGAAGGAAACTTGCGTACATAGCGATCTTAGCTCTGTGTGCCGAGAAGCGTTGTTCCTCTCTTTCCTTGATGTGTTATGAAAATTTTCGGCAAATCTCGCTTACAGGACGTAACTAAGTCGTTCCGAACGAAGGAAACTTGCGTACATAGCGATCTTAGCTCTGTGTGCCGAGAAGCGTTGTTCCTCAATTTCCTTGATGTGTTATGAAAACTTTCGGTATATCTCACTTACAGGTACGTAACTAAGTCGTTCCGAACGAAGGAAACTTGCGTACATAGCGATCTTAGCTCTGTGTGCCGAGAAGCGTTGTTCCTCAATTTCCTTATGTGTTATGAAAACTTTCGGTATATCTCACTTACAGGTACGTAACTAAGTCGTTCCGAACGAGGAAACTTGCGTACATAGCGATCTTACTCTGTGTGCGAGAATCGTTGTTCCTCAATTTCCTTGATGTGTTATGAAATTTTCGGCAAATCTCGCTTACTGGCACGTAACTATGTCGTTCCGAACGAAGGAAACTTGCGTACATAGCGATCTATCTCTGTGATTCGAGAAGCGTTGTTCCTCTATTTCCTTGATGTGTTATGAAAATTTTCGGCATATCTCGCTTACAGGCACGTAACTAAGTCGTTCCGAACGAAGGAAACTTGCGTACATAGCGATCTTAGCTCTGTGTGCCGAGAAGCGTTGTCCTCAATTTCCTTGATCTGTTATAAAACTTCGGTATATCTCACTTACAGGTACGTAACTGAGTCGTTCCGAACGAAGGAAACTTGCATAAATAGCGATCTTAGCTCTGTGTGCCGAGAAGCGTTGTACCTCAATTTCCTTGTTCTGTTATAAAAACTTTCGGTATATCTCACTTACAGGTACGTAACTGAGTCGTTCCGAACGAAGGAAACTTGCGTACATAGCGATCTTAGCTCTGTGTGCCGAGAAGCGTTGTTCCTCAATTTCCTTGATGTGTTATGAAAATTTTCGACAAATCTCGCTTACAGGCACGTAACTATGTCGTTCCGAAGGACGGAAACTTGCATACATAGCGATCTTAGCTTTGTGTGCCGAGAAGCGTTGTTCCTCAATTTCCTTGATGTGTTATGTAAATTTTCGGAAATCTCGCTTACAGGCACGTAACTAAGTCGTTCCGAAAGAAGGAAACTTGCGTACATAGCGATCTTAGCTCTGTGAGCCGAGAAGCGTTGTTCCTGAATTTCCTTGATCTGTTATGAAAACTTTTGGTATATCTCACTTACTGATACGTAACTAAGTCGTTCCGAAGGAAGGAAACTTGCGTACATAGCGATCTTAGCTCTGTGTGCCGAGAAGCGTTGTTCCTCAATTTCCTTGATCTGTTATGAAAACTTTCGGTATATCTCACTTATAGGTACGTAACTAAGTCGTTCCGAACGAAGGAAACTTGCGTACATAGCGATCTTAGCTCTGTGTGCCGAGAAGCGTTGTTCCTCAATTTTCTTGATGTGTTATGAAAACTTTCGGTATATCTTACTTATAGGTACGTAACTAAGTCGTTCCGAACGAAGGAAACTTGCGTACATAGCGATCTTAGCTCTGTGTGCCGAGAAGCGTTGTTCCCAGTGTAGCCGGAAACAGGTCCCGCGGTTCACGGCTCAGCAATGGAGGGAATAACGCACACAAGCGCGATCCGCGTACGTGTGCGCTCTGCGCTTCGGCTAGCTTCGGAGAGTAGAATAGTACAGACATATGTTTTCCGTCTTCTTCTCACTTTCTACCGAGCTGGCAACGATGGTTGCGTTCCGATATTCACTGCCAGTACTGAAAATCTATAGTGCACGTGACGTATACTATAGATTTTCAGTATTGGCAGTGAATATTGGAACGCAGCCGAAGGCGACGTTGATTGCTTGGCTTATTACATACGATAGCGTTAAATGTTTTTCTGACTCGTGAAATTTTTATTATGCATATATGTGTATATATATATATAAAAATGTTATATATATATAAAAATATATATATATAACATTTTTTCGTTATGCTATATTAAGTTTTATTATAATATAATAAAAGTAATATATTTACATGTAAGGACATATGCGATTTCTTAATTACTTTATATTACTTTAATAATTACTTTATTAATTATTTACACAAATATGTGTTTGCGTAAGATTATAAATATTACAATAATATGAGAACAGTGAATGGACTTCCACACCACCCATGAGGTTCCACTAATGGCGCGTTAGATTTTTTTATTACGTGGATCTTCGCCTGGAGTCCTATTGTACCACATTTTATTCATGTCTTTTATAGACATATATATTTTACATATCTACTTTATAGGTGTGATATCTTTTACGGAGAAGATACGCGGATAATAAAAATTAAAAAATAAATCAATTTTTCATCAATTTTAAATTGAAGTAACTTTTAGGATTGTCTAGTTAGTACATCCTTAAAAAGGAAACTTGGATATGGATTTTAAAAAATTTATAAAATTATTATTATATATATTTTTAAATCACCATTTATATTTATAGATTTCTGCTTGTGTTTACAAATAGACGCATAGCCCGTCGTGTCCGCTCGTCTCGATATGCCTAAATCAGCTGACAAAGTGTTTTTTTCATGTTATTGTCTCGGAACAGTTTCGTCGTTTTCAAACATGTAGAATAGGCTCTCGTCTCTTTTCTCGCCGAAATGTCGACTAGATAAGTAGTACGCGGGCATAGAATCAATAAATCGATTATATCAATTCAAATTTATCTCGAATTCTTTACGCTGCTACTTCGTTTTAATAACTTTCTCTAAACAGTGCTCTTGTGTAAAATCTTGATGTTCAGAAAGTTGGAACTATCCCAATTGTAAGCCTCAAATTTATTTATATTTTTATCTGTTTCATTCTTATTTATATTCTTATTTATATTTTTATCTGTTTGACAATTCTATATAGAAATGTGTGATACATTAAAAAAAAAACCGAAGCGAAGCTTTTCAGAAGCTTGGCTTAGTGATGATCGATTTAAATCTTGGATACGCGAAGTATCATTTGATGATAGCCTTTTCCATTGTATTATATGTAATCAAAATTTTTCGTGCAGTTTATCGCACGTTAAAAGACATGCGGATTCTGCGCGTCATAAAGAAAATGCATCGTTATTATTAAATAATAACAATATAAGTTCAAATACAATAATACGAAAACGTTTTAAACAACAATGGTTAGATATCGATTTGTTTAAGCCATGGCTACGCGAAGTGTCACATGACGTTAATTCATTTTTCTGCGCGTTTTGTAATATATCTGTTGTTGGTGGTTTGTCTCAAATCTATCGTCACGCAGAATCCAAGAAACATATTATAAAATGTAAAGAAAATGAAACAAACAAGTCCAGTGAAGATATTAATATGAACGAATCACTTTTGTCATTTGAAGAGCGAAAGAAATCAGCAGAAATTCGTTATGCCGCGTTAATTGCTGATAAAAATATTTCGTATCAAACGGCAAAAGATATTCTTTCTCTTTTCCAAGAAATAGGAAAAGATTTTAATGTTTTGAAAAATATGAGTATGGGCCGAACAAAATGTACAAGTATAATTTCAAATGTGCTATGTCCGATTGAGACGGATCGTATAGTAACAGCATTCAAAACACTAAATTTTCAATTTTTATTGATGAAACGTCTGATATTTCAAATGAAAAATGGATGACGTTTCTTGTTCGGTATGTTGATTCGAAAACATTAAACATTCGCTTGCAATTAGTAAAATTAATTAATATTGATGCGAGAGATTGCAGCGCAGAAAAATTGTTTAATGCCTTTAAAGCTGAAATGTGGAAATTGAATATTCCATTTTTAAATATTGTTGCTTTATCATGTGACAATGCGTCCGTAATGACAGGAAAACATCTTTCATTTAAAAAAAAGCTGGAAGAGATGTGTAAAAATTTAATTACACTTCCATATCCTTGTCATTCCACTGCATTAGTTGCGCATGCCGCATGCGCTAAAATACCGGATTATTGCGAGGAATTTTTAAAAAAAATCGCGAATTTTATTAACGGTAGTCCGAAACGTTCGGCAATTTATCAAGAGTTCTGTGAATGTTTTCAGGAAACAAACCTAAAAATTTTAAAGTTGTCTGATACACGGTGGCTTTCTCATCATTCATGTGTTGAAAGACTTCTTGAGTCTTGGGATACTATCAAGTTATTTCTGAATGAAATTACCATAAGCGAAAAAACAAAGTCTGGAACAAATTTATTATCTATGATGCAAGATCTAGATATAAAAGCCTATTTCTTATTTTTACAGCGTATTTTAAATTTTTTTAATTCATTTAATGCATTTTTCCAAGCTGTGGAAACTAGAATACATTTATTGCAGCCAAAGTCAGTAGAACTTTTAACCACAGTTTGTAAACAATTTTTAAAGTCAGAACATTTGAATAATTTATGTAATAATATTAAATTTGATGAAAAGGAGAATCAAAAATTGTTAGAAGAAGTTTCTTTAGGATCTGAATGTGAAGAATACCTTGATAAATTAATGAAGGAAGGACATGCAGATATAGTTGCAAATGTTCGAAAGAATTGTTTGCAATTTTATGTAACTGCCGCCGAGGAAATTTATAAAAGATTACCAATTAATGATAAATTTTTATCAAAATTAAAAGTTTTCGAATATAACCTAGCATTATTAGATATTGATAGAGAAACATCATTCAATGATGTTTCTTTTATCGCTGAAACTCTTGGCGGTTTTGACGAAAACGGTTTGAAGAAAGAATGACTTACTTTACATCTAGATTTTACAATAACAGAAAAGGAAAAGCTATTAAAATTAAACTTTGATGATATGTGGAAACAAATTTTACAAAGTCAGTATTCCACTAATATTGATAAATATCCCAATCTCAAACGTCTTTTGAATGCTGTTAGATCACTCCCAAATTCGAATGCCGATCCAGAAAGAATGTTTTCTGTTTTAACAGATTTAAAAACAAAAAAACGAAATAAACTTTCGTCTTCCTCTATAAATGCTATTTGTGTTTTGAAATCAGCATTGAAAACAAGAAAGGAAACTGTTCTAAACATGGAGATTGATGAAAAGCATTTATCTCTTATGTCGTCGGACAAATTATATAACACTCCTCCGAAAAAACAAAAAAGCAGTCTTACATTATATGCTGCAGATGTTTGTGATATTGTTGGTCCCTCAACATCCAATGATATGCAATAATAATGTTCAAAAGATAATGACTTGTATTTTATAGGCATTTATATAATATAATAAATAATTTTGTTCACTTTTTAATATGTTTATAAAATAAATTTTATCTGTAATAGACATCACACTTGTAAAGGACAAGTGTGTAAAAAATTTCTTGTCATGAATTGACATCACATTTGCAAAAAGCAAGTGTGTAAAAAATTTCTTGTCATGAATTGACATCACACTTGCAAAAGGCAAGTGTGTAAAAAATTTCTTGTCATGAATTGACATCACACTTGCAAAAGGCAAGTGTGTAAAAAATTTCTTGTCACTAATTGACATCACACTTGCAAAAGACAAAAAATTATTCTGTAAATAACAGATATAATAGAGAATATTTTATAATATAATGTGGTATGATATGGCTACAGGCGAAGATCCACGTTAAAAAAAATCTAACGCGCCATTAGTGGAACCTCATGGGTGGTGTGGATGTCCATTCACTCTTTGTTCTTAAATTATTGTAATATTTATATAATCTTATACAAACACATATTTGTGTAAATAATTAATAAAGTAATTATTAAAGTAGGGATGTGCCGGATATTCGGCAACTATCCGGTATCCGGCCAATCCGGCTACTTTTTTACAATCCGGCCGGATAGCCGGATTGATTAACTATCCGGCCGGATTGTAAAAAAGTTCCGGCTATTAGCCTATTCGGCCATTTTCCACAGTCTGGATGGTGATTATATCCAAAATTTAAATTTCAAATATAATGAATAATAAATTAATAACGTATAAAATCGTATATAATCGTATAAAAGGTACACTGATAAAAATATTTAATTAGATTGAACAATGTCTGTTGAAATATAGATCATCAAGGTATTTCATCAAACGTTTGGTCAATCTAATTAAAGACTTTTATTGTTTGAGTATTGATACTATATACATTAATATGTATGTTCAAATGATATAATATTATCGATATAAAATAGTTAATTATGCGCGAAATAGTAAAATGTACATATAACTTTAATTATAATATTTTTTTTATTGTAAAACACAGTTAAATTCACTTTTGCTGTTTCTTCGCATAATTGTCGGATAATATCCGGTTATCCGGTAGCAATAAATGTCGAATTATCCGGTATCCAGTTATCCGGACAATTCACTATGCGGCACAGCACTAATATATATATATACATATACATATATATATATATATATATATATATATATATATATATTATCCCCTATATTGCTGAGCCGTGAACCGCGGGACCTGTTTCCGGCTACACTGCATAGCGATCTTAGCTCTGTGTGCCGAGAAGCGTTGTTCCTCAATTTCCTTGATGTGTTATGATAATTTTCGGCAAATCTCGCTTACAGGCACGTAACTAAGTCGTTCCGAACGAAGGAAACTTGCGTACATAGCGATCTTAGCTCTGTGTGCCGAGAAGCGTTGTTCCTCAATTTCTTTGATGTGTTATGAAAACTTTCGGTATATCTCACTTACAGGTACGTAACTAAGTCGTTCCGAACAAAGGAAACTTGCATACATAGCGATCTTAGCTCTGTGTGCCGAGAAGCGTTGTTCCTGAATTTCCTTGATGTGTTATGAACATTTTCGGCAAATCTTGCTTACAGGTACGTACTAAGTCGTTCCGAACGTAGGAAACATGCGTACATAGCGATCTTAGCTCTGTGTGTCGAGAAGCGTTGTTCCTCTATTTCCTTGATGTGTTATGAAAATTTTCGGCAAATCTCGCTTACAGGCACGTAACTAAGTCGTTCCGAAAGAAGGAAACTTGCGTACATAGCGATCTTCGCTCTGTGTGCCGAGAAGCGTTGTTCCTCAATTTCCTTGATGTGTTATGATAACTTTCGGTATATCTCACTTACAGATACGTAACTAAGTCGTTCCGAACGAAGGAAACTTGCGTACATAGCGATCTTAGCTCTGTGTGCCGAGAAGCGTTGTTCCTCAATTTCCTTGATGTGTTATGATAATTTTCGGCAAATCTCGCTTACAGGCACGTAACTAAGTCGTTCCGAACGAAGGAAACATGCGTACATAGCGATCTTAGCTCTGTGTGCTGAGAAGCGTTGTTCCCCAATTTCTTTGATGTGTTATGAAAACTTTCGATATATCTCACTTACAGGTACGTAACTAAGTCGTTCCGAACAAAGGAAACTGCGTACATAACGATCTTAGCTCTGTGTGCCGAGAAGCGTTGTTCCTGAATTTCCTTGTTGTGTTATGAAAACTTTCGGTACATCTCACTTACAGGTACGTTACTAAGTCGTTCCGAACGTAGGAAACATGCGTACATAGCGATCTTAGCTCTGTGTATCGAGAAGCGTTGTTCCTCTATTTCCTTAATGTGTTATGAAAATTTTCGGCAAATCTCGCTTACAGGCACGTAACTAAGTCGTTCCGAAAGAAGGAAACTTGCGTACATAGCGATCTTAGCTCTGTGTGCCGAGAAGCGTTGTTCCTCAATTTCCCTGATGTGTTATGATAATTTTCGGCAAATCTCGCTTACAGGTACGTAACTAAGTCGTTCCGAACGAAGGAAATTTGCGTACATAGCGATCTTAGCTCTGTGTGACGAGAATCGCTGTTCATCAATTTCCTTGATGTGTTATGAAAGTTTTCGGCAAATCTCTCTTACAGGCACGTAACTAAGTCGTTCCGAACGAAGGAAACTTGCGTACATAGTGATCTTAGCTCTGTGTGCCGAGAAGCGTTGTTCCTCAATTTCTTTGATGTGTTATGAAAACGATCGGTATCTCACTTACAGGTAAGTAACTAAGTCTTTCCGAACAAAGGAAACTTGCGTACATAGCGATCTTAGCTCTGTGTGCCGAGAAGCGTTGTTCCTCTATTTCCTTGATGTGTTATGAAAATTTTCGGCATATCTCGCTTACAGGCACGTAACTAAGTCGTTCCGAACGAAGGAAACTTGCGTACATAGCGATCTTAGCTCTGTGTGCCGAGAAGCGTTGTACCTCAATTTCCTTGATCTGTTATAAAAACCTTCGGTATATCTCACTTACAGGTACGTAACTGAGTCGTTCCGAACGAAGGAAACTTGCGTACATAGCGATCTTAGCTCTGTGTGCCGAGAAGCGTTGTTCCTCTCTTTCCTTGATGTGTTATGAAAATTTTCGGCAAATCTCGCTTACAGGAACGTAACTAAGTCATTCCGAACGAAGGAAACTTGCGTACATAGCGATCTTAGCTTTGTAGCCGAGAAGCGTTGTTCCTCAATTTCCTTGATGTGTTATGAAAACTTTCGGTATATCTCACTTACAGGTACGTAACTAAGTCGTTCCGAACGAAGGAAACTTGGGTACATAGCGATCTTAGCTCTGTGTGCCGAGAAGCGTTGTTCCTCAATTGCCTTTATGTGTTATGAAAACTTTCGGTATATCACACTTACAGGTACGTAACTAAGTCGTTCCGAACGTAGGAAACTTGCGTACATAGCGATCTTAGCTCTGTGTGCCGAGAATCGTTGTTCCTCAATTTCCTTGATGTGTTATGAAATTTTCGGCAAATCTCGCTTACTGGCACGTAACTATGTCGTTCCGAACGAAGGAAACTTGCGTACAAAGCGATCATATCTCTGTGATTCGAGAAGCGTTGTTCCTCTATTTCCTTGATGTGTTATGAAAATTTTCGGCATATCTCGCTTACAGGCACGTAACTAAGTCGTTCCGAACGAAGGAAACTTGCGTACATAGCTATCTTAGCTCTGTGTGCCGAGAAGCGTTGTTCCTCAATTTCCTTGATCTGTTATAAAACTTCGGTATATCTCACTTACAGGTACGTAACTGAGTCGTTCCGAACGAAGGAAACTTGCATAAATAGCGATCTTAGCTCTGTGTGCCGAGAAGCGTTGTACCTCAATTTCCTTGTTTGTTATAAAAACTTTCGGTATATCTCACTTACAGGTACGTAACTGAGTCGTTCCGAACGAAGGAAACTTGCGTACATAGCGATCTTAGCTCTGTGTGCCGAGAAGCGTTGTTCCTCAATTTCCTTGATGTGTTATGAAAATTTTCGACAAATCTCGCTTACAGGCACGTAACTATGTCGTTCCGAAGGACGGAAACTTGCATACATAGCGATCTTAGCTTTGTGTGCCGAGAAGCGTTGTTCCTCAATTTCCTTGATGTGTTATGTAAATTTTCGGAAATCTCGCTTACAGGCACGTAACTAAGTCGTTCCGAAAGAAGGAAACTTGCGTACATAGCGATCTTAGCTCTGTGAGCCGAGAAGCGTTGTTCCTGAATTTCCTTGATCTGTTATGAAAACTTTTGGTATATCTCACTTACTGATACGTAACTAAGTCGTTCCGAAGGAAGGAAACTTGCGTACATAGCGATCTTAGCTCTGTGTGCCGAGAAGCGTTGTTCCTCAATTTCCTTGATGTGTTATGAAAACTTTCGGTATATCTCACTTACAGGTACGTAACTAAGTCGTTCCGAACGAAGGAAACTTGCGTACATAGCGATCTTAGCTCTGTGTGCCGAGAAGCGTTGTTCCCAATTTCCTTGATGTGTTATGAAAATTTTCGGCAAATCTCGCTTACAGGCACGTAACTAAGTCGTTCCGAACGAAGGAAACTTGCGTACATAGCGATCTTAGCTCTGTGTGCCGAGAAGCGTTGTTCCTCAATTTCCTTGATGTGTTATGAAAATTTCGGCAAATCTCGCTTACAGGTACGTAACTAAGTCGTTCCGAACGAAGGAAACTTGCGTACATAGCGATCTTAGCTCTGTGTGCCGAGAAGCGTTGTTCCTCAATTTCCTTGATGTGTTATGAAAATTTTCGGCAAATCTCCTTACAGGCACGTAACTAAGTCGTTCCGAACGAAGGAAACTTGCGTACATAGCGATCTTAGCTCTGTGTGCCGAGAAGCGTTGTTCCTCAATTTCCTTGATGTGTTATGAAAACTTTCGGTATCTCACTTACAGGTAGTAACTAAGTCGTTCCGAACGAAGGAAACTTGCGTACATAGCGATCTTAGCTCTGTGTGCCGAGAAGCGTTGTTCCTCAATTTCCTTGATGTGTTATGAAAATTTTCGGCAAATCTCGCTTACAGGCACGTAACTAAGTCGTTCCGAAGAAGGAAACTTGCGTACATAGCGATCTTAGCTCTGTGTGCCGAGAAGCGTTGTTCCTCAATTTCCTTGATGTGTTATGAAAACTTTCGGTATATCTCACTTACAGGTACGTCACTAAGTCGTTCCGAACGAAGGAAACATGCGTACATAGCGATCTTAGCTCTGTGTGCGAGAAGCGTTGTTCCTCATTTCCTTGATGTGTTATGAAAATTTTCGGCAAATCTCGCTTACAGGCACGTAACTAAGTCGTTCCGAACGAAGGAAACTTGCGTACATAGCGATCTTAGCTCTGTGTGCCGAGAAGCGTTGTTCCTCAATTTCCTTGATGTGTTATGAAAACTTTCGGTATATCTCACTTACAGGTACGTAACTAAGTCGTTCCGAACGAAGGAAACATGCGTACATAGCGATCTTAGCTCTGTGTGCCGAGAAGCGTTGTTCCTCAATTTCCTTGATGTGTTATGAAAATTTTCGGCAAATCTCGCTTACAGGCACGTAACTAAGTCGTTCCGAACGAAGGAAACTTGCGTACATAGCGATCTTAGCTCTGTGTGCCGAGAAGCGTTGTTCCTCAATTTCCTTGATGTGTTATGAAAACTTTCGGTATATCTCACTTATAGGTACGTAACTAAGTCGTTCCGAACGAAGGAAACTTGCGTACATAGCGATCTTAGCTCTGTGTGCCGAGAAGCGTTGTACCTCAATTTCCTTGATGTGTTATGAAAATTTTCGGCAAATCTCGCTTACAGACACGTAACTAAGTCGTTCCGAACGAAGGAAACTTGCGTACATAGCGATCTTAGCTCTGTGTGCCGAGAAGCGTTGTTCCTCTATTTCCTTGATGTGTTATGAAATTTTCGGCAAATCTCGCTTACAGGCACGTAACTAAGTCGTTCCGAACGAAGGAAACTTGCGTACATAGCGATCTTAGCTCTGTGTGCCGAGAAGCGTTGTTCCTCAATTTCCTTGATGTGTTATGAAAACTTTCGGTATATCTCACTTACAGGTACGTAACTAAGTCGTTCCGAACGAAGGAAACTTGCGTACATAGCGATCTTAGCTCTGTGTGCCGAGAAGCGTTGTTCCTCAATTTCCTTGATGTGTTATGAAAATTTCGGCAAATCTCGCTTACAGGTACGTAACTAAGTCGTTCCGAACGAAGGAAACTTGCGTACATAGCGATCTTAGCTCTGTGTGCCGAGAAGCGTTGTTCCTCATTTCCTTGATGTGTTATGAAATTTTCGGCAAATCTCGCTTACAGGCACGTAACTAAGTCGTTCCGAACGAAGGAAACTTGCGTACATAGCGATCTTAGCTCTGTGTGCCGAGAAGCGTTGTTCCTCAATTTCCTTGATGTGTTATGAAAACTTTCGGTATATCTCACTTACAGGTACGTAACTAAGTCGTTCCGAACGAAGGAAACTTGCGTACATAGCGATCTTAGCTCTGTGTGCCGAGAAGCGTTGTTCCTCAATTTCCTTGATGTGTTATGAAAACTTTCGGTATATCTCACTTACAGGTACGTAACTAAGTCGTTCCGAACGAAGGAAACTTGCGTACATAGCGATCTTAGCTCTGTGTGCCGAGAAGCGTTGTTCCTCAATTTCCTTGATGTGTTATGAAAATTTCGGCATATCTCACTTACAGGCACGTAACTAAGTCGTTCCGAACGAAGGAAACTTGCGTACATAGCGATCTTAGCTCTGTGTGCCGAGAAGCGTTGTTCCTCAATTTCCTTGATGTGTTATGAAAATTTTCGGTAATCTCGCTTACAGGCACGTAACTAAGTCGTTCCGAACGAAGGAAACTTGCGTACATAGCGATCTTAGCTCTGTGTGCCGAGAAGCGTTGTTCCTCAATTTCCTTGATGTGTTATGAAAATTTCGGCAAATCTCGCTTACAGGTACGTAACTAAGTCGTTCCGAACGAAGGAAACTTGCGTACATAGCGATCTTAGCTCTGTGTGCCGAGAAGCGTTGTTCCTCAATTTCCTTGATGTGTTATGAAAATTTCGGCAAATCTCGCTTACAGGCACGTAACTAAGTCGTTCCGAACGAAGGAAACTTGCGTACATAGCGATCTTAGCTCTGTGTGCCGAGAAGCGTTGTTCCTCAATTTCCTTGATGTGTTATGAAAATTTCGGTAATCTCACTTACAGGTACGTAACTAAGTCGTTCCGAACGAAGGAAACTTGCGTACATAGCGATCTTAGCTCTGTGTGCCGAGAAGCGT
Source organism: Formica selysi (assembly GCA_009859135.1). Taxonomy (NCBI): domain Eukaryota; kingdom Metazoa; phylum Arthropoda; class Insecta; order Hymenoptera; family Formicidae; genus Formica; species Formica selysi. The sequence continues at coordinate 23,699 of WHNR01000478.1, forward strand.
TGTTCCTCAATTTCCTTGATGTGTTATGAAAATTTCGGCAAATCTCGCTTACAGGCACGTAACTAAGTCGTTCCGAACGAAGGAAACTTGCGTACATAGCGATCTTAGCTCTGTGTGCCGAGAAGCGTTGTTCCTCAATTTCCTTGATGTGTTATGAAAATTTCGGAAATCTCGCTTACAGGACGTAACTAAGTCGTTCCGAACGAAGGAAACTTGCGTACATAGCGATCTTAGCTCTGTGTGCCGAGAAGCGTTGTTCCTCAATTTCCTTGATGTGTTATGAAATTTTCGGCAAATCTCGCTTACAGGCACGTAACTAAGTCGTTCCGAACGAAGGAAACTTGCGTACATAGCGATCTTAGCTCTGTGTGCCGAGAAGCGTTGTTCCTCAATTTCCTTGATGTGTTATGAAAACTTTCGGTATATCTCACTTACAGGTACGTAACTAAGTCGTTCCGAACGAAGGAAACTTGCGTACATAGCGATCTTAGCTCTGTGTGCCGAGAAGCGTTGTTCCTCAATTTCCTTGATGTGTTATGAAAATTTTCGGCAAATCTCGCTTACAGGCACGTAACTAAGTCGTTCCGAACGAAGGAAACTTGCGTACATAGCGATCTTAGCTCTGTGTGCCGAGAAGCGTTGTTCCTCAATTTCCTTGATGTGTTATGAAAATTTCGGTAATCTCACTTACAGGTACGTAACTAAGTCGTTCCGAACGAAGGAAACTTGCGTACATAGCGATCTTAGCTCTGTGTGCCGAGAAGCGTTGTTCCTCAATTTCCTTGATGTGTTATGAAAATTTCGGCAAATCTCGCTTACAGGACGTAACTAAGTCGTTCCGAACGAAGGAAACTTGCGTACATAGCGATCTTAGCTCTGTGTGCCGAGAAGCGTTGTTCCTCAATTTCCTTGATGTGTTATGAAAATTTCGGCAAATCTCGCTTACAGGACGTAACTAAGTCGTTCCGAACGAAGGAAACTTGCGTACATAGCGATCTTAGCTCTGTGTGCCGAGAAGCGTTGTTCCTCAATTTCCTTGATGTGTTATGAAAACTTTCGGTATATCTCACTTACAGGTACGTAACTAAGTCGTTCCGAACGAAGGAAACTTGCGTACATAGCGATCTTAGCTCTGTGTGCCGAGAAGCGTTGTTCCTCATTTCCTTGATGTGTTATGAAAATTTTCGGCAAATCTCGCTTACAGGCACGTAACTAAGTCGTTCCGAACGAAGGAAACTTGCGTACATAGCGATCTTAGCTCTGTGTGCCGAGAAGCGTTGTTCCTCAATTTCCTTGATGTGTTATGAAAATTTCGGCAATCTCGCTTACAGGCACGTAACTAAGTCGTTCCGAACGAAGGAAACTTGCGTACATAGCGATCTTAGCTCTGTGTGCCGAGAAGCGTTGTTCCTCAATTTCCTTGATGTGTTATGAAAATTTCGGTATATCTCACTTACAGGTACGTAACTAAGTCGTTCCGAACGAAGGAAACTTGCGTACATAGCGATCTTAGCTCTGTGTGCCGAGAAGCGTTGTTCCTCAATTTCCTTGATGTGTTATGAAATTTTCGGAAATCTCGCTTACAGGCACGTAACTAAGTCGTTCCGAACGAAGGAAACTTGCGTACATAGCGATCTTAGCTCTGTGTGCCGAGAAGCGTTGTTCCTCAATTTCCTTGATGTGTTATGAAAATTTCGGTATATCTCACTTACAGGTACGTAACTAAGTCGTTCCGAACGAAGGAAACTTGCGTACATAGCGATCTTAGCTCTGTGTGCCGAGAAGCGTTGTTCCTCAATTTCCTTGATGTGTTATGAAACTTTCGGTATATCTCACTTACAGGTACGTAACTAAGTCGTTCCGAACGAAGGAAACTTGCGTACATAGCGATCTTAGCTCTGTGTGCCGAGAAGCGTTGTTCCTCATTTCCTTGATGTGTTATGAAAATTTCGGCAAATCTCGCTTACAGGCACGTAACTAAGTCGTTCCGAACGAAGGAAACTTGCGTACATAGCGATCTTAGCTCTGTGTGCCGAGAAGCGTTGTTCCTCATTTCCTTGATGTGTTATGAAAATTTTCGGCAAATCTCGCTTACAGGCACGTAACTAAGTCGTTCCGAACGAAGGAAACTTGCGTACATAGCGATCTTAGCTCTGTGTGCCGAGAAGCGTTGTTCCTCAATTTCCTTGATGTGTTATGAAAACTTTCGGTATATCTCACTTACAGGTACGTAACTAAGTCGTTCCGAACGAAGGAAACTTGCGTACATAGCGATCTTAGCTCTGTGTGCCGAGAAGCGTTGTTCCTCATTTCCTTGATGTGTTATGAAATTTTCGGCAATCTCGCTTACAGGCACGTAACTAAGTCGTTCCGAACGAAGGAAACTTGCGTACATAGCGATCTTAGCTCTGTGTGCCGAGAAGCGTTGTTCCTCAATTTCCTTGATGTGTTATGAAATTTCGGCAAATCTCGCTTACAGGCACGTAACTAAGTCGTTCCGAACGAAGGAAACTTGCGTACATAGCGATCTTAGCTCTGTGTGCCGAGAAGCGTTGTTCCTCAATTTCCTTGATGTGTTATGAAAATTTCGGTATATCTCACTTACAGGTACGTAACTAAGTCGTTCCGAACGAAGGAAACTTGCGTACATAGCGATCTTAGCTCTGTGTGCCGAGAAGCGTTGTTCCTCAATTTCCTTGATGTGTTATGAAATTTCGGCAAATCTCGCTTACAGGCACGTAACTAAGTCGTTCCGAACGAAGGAAACTTGCGTACATAGCGATCTTAGCTCTGTGTGCCGAGAAGCGTTGTTCCTCATTTCCTTGATGTGTTATGAAACTTTCGGTATATCTCACTTACAGGTACGTAACTAAGTCGTTCCGAACGAAGGAAACTTGCGTACATAGCGATCTTAGCTCTGTGTGCGAGAAGCGTTGTTCCTCATTTCCTTGATGTGTTATGAAATTTCGGAATCTCGCTTACAGGACGTAACTAAGTCGTTCCGAACGAAGGAAACTTGCGTACATAGCGATCTTAGCTCTGTGTGCCGAGAAGCGTTGTTCCTCATTTCCTTGATGTGTTATGAAATTTTCGGCAATCTCGCTTACAGGCACGTAACTAAGTCGTTCCGAACGAAGGAACTTGCGTACATAGCGATCTTAGCTCTGTGTGCCGAGAAGCGTTGTTCCTCAATTTCCTTGATGTGTTATGAAACTTTCGGTATATCTCCTTACAGGTACGTAACTAAGTCGTTCCGAACGAAGGAAACTTGCGTACATAGCGATCTTAGCTCTGTGTGCCGAGAAGCGTTGTTCCTCATTTCCTTGATGTGTTATGAAATTTTCGGAAATCTCCTTACAGGTACGTAACTAAGTCGTTCCGAACGAAGGAAACTTGCGTACATAGCGATCTTAGCTCTGTGTGCCGAGAAGCGTTGTTCCTCAATTTCCTTGATGTGTTATGAAATTTTCGGCAATCTCGCTTACAGGCACGTAACTAAGTCGTTCCGAACGAAGGAACTTGCGTACATAGCGATCTTAGCTCTGTGTGCCGAGAAGCGTTGTTCCTCAATTTCCTTGATGTGTTATGAAACTTTCGGTATATCTCCTTACAGGTACGTAACTAGTCGTTCCGAACGAAGGAAACTTGCGTACATAGCGATCTTAGCTCTGTGTGCCGAGAAGCGTTGTTCCTCATTTCCTTGATGTGTTATGAAATTTCGGCAATCTCGCTTACAGGCACGTAACTAAGTCGTTCGAACGAAGGAACTTGCGTACATAGCGATCTTAGCTCTGTGTGCCGAGAAGCGTTGTTCCTCAATTTCCTTGATGTGTTATGAAAATTTCGGCAAATCTCGCTTACAGGCACGTAACTAAGTCGTTCCGAACGAAGGATT
>WHNR01000479.1:0-27563 GCA_009859135.1 Formica selysi
TTCTCTTTGATGTGTTATGAAAACTTTCGGTAAATCTCGCTTACAGGCACGTAACTAGTCGTTCCGAACAAAGGAAACTTGCTCACATAGCGATCTTAGCTCTGTGTGCCGAGAAGCGTTTGTTCCTCAATTTCCTTGATGTGTTATGAAAATTTCGGCAAATCTCGCTTACAGGCACGTAACTAAGTCGTTCCGAACGAAGGAAACTTGCGTACATAGCGATCTTAGCTCTGTGTGCCGAGAAGCGTTGTTCCTCAATTTCCTTGATGTGTTATGAAAACTTTCGGTATATCTCACTTACAGGTACGTAACTAAGTCGTTCCGAACGAAGGAAACTTGCGTACATAGCGATCTTAGCTCTGTGTGCCGAGAAGCGTTGTTCCTCATTTCCTTGATGTGTTATGAAAATTTCGGCAAATCTCGCTTACAGGCACGTAACTAAGTCGTTCCGAACGAAGGAAACTTGCGTACATAGCGATCTTAGCTCTGTGTGCCGAGAAGCGTTGTTCCTCAATTTCCTTGATGTGTTATGAAAACTTTCGGTATATCTCACTTACAGGTACGTAACTAAGTCGTTCCGAACGAAGGAAACTTGCGTACATAGCGATCTTAGCTCTGTGTGCCGAGAAGCGTTGTTCCTCAATTTCCTTGATGTGTTATGAAAATTTCGGCAAATCTCGCTTACAGGCACGTAACTAAGTCGTTCCGAACGAAGGAAACTTGCGTACATAGCGATCTTAGCTCTGTGTGCCGAGAAGCGTTGTTCCTCAATTTCCTTGATGTGTTATGAAAATTTTCGGCAATCTCGCTTACAGGCACGTAACTAAGTCGTTCCGAACGAAGGAAACTTGCGTACATAGCGATCTTAGCTCTGTGTGCCGAGAAGCGTTGTTCCTCAATTTCCTTGATGTGTTATGAAAACTTTCGGCATATCTCACTTACAGGCACGTAACTAAGTCGTTCCGAACGAAGGAAACTTGCGTACATAGCGATCTTAGCTCTGTGTGCCGAGAAGCGTTGTTCCTCAATTTCCTTGATGTGTTATGAAAACTTTCGGTATATCTCACTTACAGGACGTAACTAAGTCGTTCCGAACGAAGGAAACTTGCGTACATAGCGATCTTAGCTCTGTGTGCCGAGAAGCGTTGTTCCTCAATTTCCTTGATGTGTTATGAAAATTTTCGGCAAATCTCGCTTACAGGCACGTAACTAAGTCGTTCCGAACGAAGGAAACTTGCGTACATAGCGATCTTAGCTCTGTGTGCCGAGAAGCGTTGTTCCTCAATTTCCTTGATGTGTTATGAAAATTTCGGTAATCTCCTTACAGGCACGTAACTAAGTCGTTCCGAACGAAGGAAACTTGCGTACATAGCGATCTTAGCTCTGTGTGCCGAGAAGCGTTGTTCCTCAATTTCCTTGATGTGTTATGAAAACTTTCGGTATATCTCACTTACAGGTACGTAACTAAGTCGTTCCGAACGAAGGAAACTTGCGTACATAGCGATCTTAGCTCTGTGTGCCGAGAAGCGTTGTTCCTCAATTTCCTTGATGTGTTATGAAAATTTTCGGCAAATCTCGCTTACAGGCACGTAACTAAGTCGTTCCGAACGAAGGAAACTTGCGTACATAGCGATCTTAGCTCTGTGTGCCGAGAAGCGTTGTTCCTCAATTTCCTTGATGTGTTATGAAAACTTTCGGTATATCTCACTTACAGGTACGTAACTAAGTCGTTCCGAACGAAGGAAACTTGCGTACATAGCGATCTTAGCTCTGTGTGCCGAGAAGCGTTGTTCCTCAATTTCCTTGATGTGTTATGAAAACTTTCGGTAATCTCACTTACAGGTACGTAACTAAGTCGTTCCGAACGAAGGAAACTTGCGTACATAGCGATCTTAGCTCTGTGTGCCGAGAAGCGTTGTTCCTCAATTTCCTTGATGTGTTATGAAAATTTTCGGCAAATCTCGCTTACAGGCACGTAACTAAGTCGTTCCGAACGAAGGAAACTTGCGTACATAGCGATCTTAGCTCTGTGTGCCGAGAAGCGTTGTTCCTCAATTTCCTTGATGTGTTATGAAAATTTCGGAAATCTCACTTACAGGCACGTAACTAAGTCGTTCCGAACGAAGGAAACTTGCGTACATAGCGATCTTAGCTCTGTGTGCCGAGAAGCGTTGTTCCTCAATTTCCTTGATGTGTTATGAAAACTTTCGGTATATCTCGCTTACAGGTACGTAACTAAGTCGTTCCGAACGAAGGAAACTTGCGTACATAGCGATCTTAGCTCTGTGTGCCGAGAAGCGTTGTTCCTCAATTTCCTTGATGTGTTATGAAAATTTCGGTAATCTCACTTACAGGTACGTAACTAAGTCGTTCCGAACGAAGGAAACTTGCGTACATAGCGATCTTAGCTCTGTGTGCCGAGAAGCGTTGTTCCTCAATTTCCTTGATGTGTTATGAAAATTTCGGCAAATCTCGCTTACAGGCACGTAACTAAGTCGTTCCGAACGAAGGAAACTTGCGTACATAGCGATCTTAGCTCTGTGTGCCGAGAAGCGTTGTTCCTCAATTTCCTTGATGTGTTATGAAAATTTCGGAAATCTCACTTACAGGACGTAACTAAGTCGTTCCGAACGAAGGAAACTTGCGTACATAGCGATCTTAGCTCTGTGTGCCGAGAAGCGTTGTTCCTCAATTTCCTTGATGTGTTATGAAAACTTTCGGTATATCTCACTTACAGGTACGTAACTAAGTCGTTCCGAACGAAGGAAACTTGCGTACATAGCGATCTTAGCTCTGTGTGCCGAGAAGCGTTGTTCCTCAATTTCCTTGATGTGTTATGAAAATTTTCGGCAAATCTCGCTTACAGGCACGTAACTAAGTCGTTCCGAACGAAGGAAACTTGCGTACATAGCGATCTTAGCTCTGTGTGCCGAGAAGCGTTGTTCCTCAATTTCCTTGATGTGTTATGAAAACTTTCGGTATATCTCACTTACAGGTACGTAACTAAGTCGTTCCGAACGAAGGAAACTTGCGTACATAGCGATCTTAGCTCTGTGTGCCGAGAAGCGTTGTTCCTCAATTTCCTTGATGTGTTATGAAAATTTTCGGCAAATCTCGCTTACAGGCACGTAACTAAGTCGTTCCGAACGAAGGAAACTTGCGTACATAGCGATCTTAGCTCTGTGTGCCGAGAAGCGTTGTTCCTCAATTTCCTTGATGTGTTATGAAAATTTTCGGCAAATCTCGCTTACAGGCACGTAACTAAGTCGTTCCGAACGAAGGAAACTTGCGTACATAGCGATCTTAGCTCTGTGTGCCGAGAAGCGTTGTTCCTCAATTTCCTTGATGTGTTATGAAAATTTCGGTATATCTCACTTACAGGTACGTAACTAAGTCGTTCCGAACGAAGGAAACTTGCGTACATAGCGATCTTAGCTCTGTGTGCCGAGAAGCGTTGTTCCTCAATTTCCTTGATGTGTTATGAAAATTTCGGCAAATCTCGCTTACAGGCACGTAACTAAGTCGTTCCGAACGAAAATGCGAACGATCTATTGTGCGAAACGTTGTCCTATGGCCGTACACTATGTCCGACGGATCGTATAGCTCTTGTGTGCCGAGAAGCGTTGTTCCTCAATTTCCTTGATGTGTTATGAAAATTTTCGGCAAATCTCGCTTACAGGCACGTAACTAAGTCGTTCCGAACGAAGGAAACTTGCGTACATAGCGATCTTAGCTCTGTGTGCCGAGAAGCGTTGTTCCTCAATTTCCTTGATGTGTTATGAAAATTTCGGAAATCTCGCTTACAGGCACGTAACTAAGTCGTTCCGAACGAAGGAAACTTGCGTACATAGCGATCTTAGCTCTGTGTGCCGAGAAGCGTTGTTCCTCAATTTCCTTGATGTGTTATGAAAATTTTCGGCAAATCTCGCTTACAGGCACGTAACTAAGTCGTTCCGAACGAAGGAAACTTGCGTACATAGCGATCTTAGCTCTGTGTGCCGAGAAGCGTTGTTCCTCAATTTCCTTGATGTGTTATGAAAATTTCGGCAAATCTCGCTTACAGGCACGTAACTAAGTCGTTCCGAACGAAGGAAACTTGCGTACATAGCGATCTTAGCTCTGTGTGCCGAGAAGCGTTGTTCCTCAATTTCCTTGATGTGTTATGAAAATTTTCGGCAAATCTCGCTTACAGGCACGTAACTAAGTCGTTCCGAACGAAGGAAACTTGCGTACATAGCGATCTTAGCTCTGTGTGCCGAGAAGCGTTGTTCCTCAATTTCCTTGATGTGTTATGAAAACTTTCGGTATATCTCACTTACAGGTACGTAACTAAGTCGTTCCGAACGAAGGAAACTTGCGTACATAGCGATCTTAGCTCTGTGTGCCGAGAAGCGTTGTTCCTCAATTTCCTTGATGTGTTATGAAAATTTTCGGCAAATCTCGCTTACAGGCACGTAACTAAGTCGTTCCGAACGAAGGAAACTTGCGTACATAGCGATCTTAGCTCTGTGTGCCGAGAAGCGTTGTTCCTCAATTTCCTTGATGTGTTATGAAAACTTTCGGTATATCTCACTTACAGGTACGTAACTAAGTCGTTCCGAACGAAGGAAACTTGCGTACATAGCGATCTTAGCTCTGTGTGCCGAGAAGCGTTGTTCCTCAATTTCCTTGATGTGTTATGAAAATTTTCGGCAAATCTCGCTTACAGGCACGTAACTAAGTCGTTCCGAACGAAGGAAACTTGCGTACATAGCGATCTTAGCTCTGTGTGCCGAGAAGCGTTGTTCCTCAATTTCCTTGATGTGTTATGAAAATTTCGGCAAATCTCGCTTACAGGCACGTAACTAAGTCGTTCCGAACGAAGGAAACTTGCGTACATAGCGATCTTAGCTCTGTGTGCCGAGAAGCGTTGTTCCTCAATTTCCTTGATGTGTTATGAAAATTTTCGGCAAATCTCGCTTACAGGCACGTAACTAAGTCGTTCCGAACGAAGGAAACTTGCGTACATAGCGATCTTAGCTCTGTGTGCCGAGAAGCGTTGTTCCTCAATTTCCTTGATGTGTTATGAAAACTTTCGGTATATCTCACTTACAGGTACGTAACTAAGTCGTTCCGAACGAAGGAAACTTGCGTACATAGCGATCTTAGCTCTGTGTGCCGAGAAGCGTTGTTCCTCAATTTCCTTGATGTGTTATGAAAATTTTCGGCAAATCTCGCTTACAGGCACGTAACTAAGTCGTTCCGAACGAAGGAAACTTGCGTACATAGCGATCTTAGCTCTGTGTGCCGAGAAGCGTTGTTCCTCAATTTCCTTGATGTGTTATGAAAATTTTCGGCAAATCTCGCTTACAGGCACGTAACTAAGTCGTTCCGAACGAAGGAAACTTGCGTACATAGCGATCTTAGCTCTGTGTGCCGAGAAGCGTTGTTCCTCAATTTCCTTGATGTGTTATGAAAATTTCGGCATATCTCGCTTACAGGACGTAACTAAGTCGTTCCGAACGAAGGAAACTTGCGTACATAGCGATCTTAGCTCTGTGTGCCGAGAAGCGTTGTTCCTCAATTTCCTTGATGTGTTATGAAAATTTTCGGCAAATCTCGCTTACAGGCACGTAACTAAGTCGTTCCGAACGAAGGAAACTTGCGTACATAGCGATCTTAGCTCTGTGTGCCGAGAAGCGTTGTTCCTCAATTTCCTTGATGTGTTATGAAAACTTTCGGTAATCTCACTTACAGGTACGTAACTAAGTCGTTCCGAACGAAGGAAACTTGCGTACATAGCGATCTTAGCTCTGTGTGCCGAGAAGCGTTGTTCCTCAATTTCCTTGATGTGTTATGAAAATTTTCGGCAAATCTCGCTTACAGGCACGTAACTAAGTCGTTCCGAACGAAGGAAACTTGCGTACATAGCGATCTTAGCTCTGTGTGCCGAGAAGCGTTGTTCCTCAATTTCCTTGATGTGTTATGAAAATTTTCGGCAAATCTCGCTTACAGGCACGTAACTAAGTCGTTCCGAACGAAGGAAACTTGCGTACATAGCGATCTTAGCTCTGTGTGCCGAGAAGCGTTGTTCCTCAATTTCCTTGATGTGTTATGAAAATTTCGGCAAATCTCACTTACAGGCACGTAACTAAGTCGTTCCGAACGAAGGAAACTTGCGTACATAGCGATCTTAGCTCTGTGTGCCGAGAAGCGTTGTTCCTCAATTTCCTTGATGTGTTATGAAAATTTTCGGCAAATCTCGCTTACAGGCACGTAACTAAGTCGTTCCGAACGAAGGAAACTTGCGTACATAGCGATCTTAGCTCTGTGTGCCGAGAAGCGTTGTTCCTCAATTTCCTTGATGTGTTATGAAAATTTTCGGCAAATCTCGCTTACAGGCACGTAACTAAGTCGTTCCGAACGAAGGAAACTTGCGTACATAGCGATCTTAGCTCTGTGTGCCGAGAAGCGTTGTTCCTCAATTTCCTTGATGTGTTATGAAAACTTTCGGTATATCTCACTTACAGGTACGTAACTAAGTCGTTCCGAACGAAGGAAACTTGCGTACATAGCGATCTTAGCTCTGTGTGCCGAGAAGCGTTGTTCCTCAATTTCCTTGATGTGTTATGAAAATTTTCGGCAAATCTCGCTTACAGGCACGTAACTAAGTCGTTCCGAACGAAGGAAACTTGCGTACATAGCGATCTTAGCTCTGTGTGCCGAGAAGCGTTGTTCCTCAATTTCCTTGATGTGTTATGAAAATTTTCGGCAAATCTCGCTTACAGGCACGTAACTAAGTCGTTCCGAACGAAGGAAACTTGCGTACATAGCGATCTTAGCTCTGTGTGCCGAGAAGCGTTGTTCCTCAATTTCCTTGATGTGTTATGAAAATTTCGGTAATCTCACTTACAGGTACGTAACTAAGTCGTTCCGAACGAAGGAAACTTGCGTACATAGCGATCTTAGCTCTGTGTGCCGAGAAGCGTTGTTCCTCAATTTCCTTGATGTGTTATGAAAATTTTCGGCAAATCTCGCTTACAGGCACGTAACTAAGTCGTTCCGAACGAAGGAAACTTGCGTACATAGCGATCTTAGCTCTGTGTGCCGAGAAGCGTTGTTCCTCAATTTCCTTGATGTGTTATGAAAACTTTCGGTATATCTCACTTACAGGTACGTAACTAAGTCGTTCCGAACGAAGGAAACTTGCGTACATAGCGATCTTAGCTCTGTGTGCCGAGAAGCGTTGTTCCTCAATTTCCTTGATGTGTTATGAAAATTTTCGGCAAATCTCGCTTACAGGCACGTAACTAAGTCGTTCCGAACGAAGGAAACTTGCGTACATAGCGATCTTAGCTCTGTGTGCCGAGAAGCGTTGTTCCTCAATTTCCTTGATGTGTTATGAAAACTTTCGGTATATCTCACTTACAGGTACGTAACTAAGTCGTTCCGAACGAAGGAAACTTGCGTACATAGCGATCTTAGCTCTGTGTGCCGAGAAGCGTTGTTCCTCAATTTCCTTGATGTGTTATGAAAATTTTCGGCAAATCTCGCTTACAGGCACGTAACTAAGTCGTTCCGAACGAAGGAAACTTGCGTACATAGCGATCTTAGCTCTGTGTGCCGAGAAGCGTTGTTCCTCAATTTCCTTGATGTGTTATGAAAATTTTCGGCAAATCTCGCTTACAGGCACGTAACTAAGTCGTTCCGAACGAAGGAAACTTGCGTACATAGCGATCTTAGCTCTGTGTGCCGAGAAGCGTTGTTCCTCAATTTCCTTGATGTGTTATGAAAATTTTCGGCAAATCTCGCTTACAGGCACGTAACTAAGTCGTTCCGAACGAAGGAAACTTGCGTACATAGCGATCTTAGCTCTGTGTGCCGAGAAGCGTTGTTCCTCAATTTCCTTGATGTGTTATGAAAACTTTCGGTATATCTCACTTACAGGTACGTAACTAAGTCGTTCCGAACGAAGGAAACTTGCGTACATAGCGATCTTAGCTCTGTGTGCCGAGAAGCGTTGTTCCTCAATTTCCTTGATGTGTTATGAAAATTTTCGGCAAATCTCGCTTACAGGCACGTAACTAAGTCGTTCCGAACGAAGGAAACTTGCGTACATAGCGATCTTAGCTCTGTGTGCCGAGAAGCGTTGTTCCTCAATTTCCTTGATGTGTTATGAAAATTTTCGGCAAATCTCGCTTACAGGCACGTAACTAAGTCGTTCCGAACGAAGGAAACTTGCGTACATAGCGATCTTAGCTCTGTGTGCCGAGAAGCGTTGTTCCTCAATTTCCTTGATGTGTTATGAAAACTTTCGGTATATCTCACTTACAGGTACGTAACTAAGTCGTTCCGAACGAAGGAAACTTGCGTACATAGCGATCTTAGCTCTGTGTGCCGAGAAGCGTTGTTCCTCATTTCCTTGATGTGTTATGAAAATTTTCGGCAAATCTCGCTTACAGGCACGTAACTAAGTCGTTCCGAACGAAGGAAACTTGCGTACATAGCGATCTTAGCTCTGTGTGCCGAGAAGCGTTGTTCCTCAATTTCCTTGATGTGTTATGAAAACTTTCGGTATATCTCACTTACAGGTACGTAACTAAGTCGTTCCGAACGAAGGAAACTTGCGTACATAGCGATCTTAGCTCTGTGTGCCGAGAAGCGTTGTTCCTCAATTTCCTTGATGTGTTATGAAAATTTTCGGCAAATCTCGCTTACAGGCACGTAACTAAGTCGTTCCGAACGAAGGAAACTTGCGTACATAGCGATCTTAGCTCTGTGTCGAGAACGTTCCGAAGAACGTTGTTCCTCAATTTCCTTGATGTGTTATGAAAATTTTCGGCAAATCTCGCTTACAGGCACGTAACTAAGTCGTTCCGAACGAAGGAAACTTGCGTACATAGCGATCTTATCTCTGTGTGCCGAGAAGCGTTGTTCCTCAATTTCCTTGATGTGTTATGAAAATTTTCGGCAAATCTCGCTTACAGGCACGTAACTAAGTCGTTCCGAACGAAGGAAACTTGCGTACATAGCGATCTTAGCTCTGTGTGCCGAGAAGCGTTGTTCCTCTATTTCCTTGATGTGTTATGAAAATTTCGGCAAATCTCGCTTACAGGTACGTAACTAAGTCGTTCCGAACGAAGGAAACTTGCGTACATAGCGATCTTAGCTCTGTGTGCCGAGAAGCGTTGTTCCTCAATTTCCTTGATGTGTTATGAAAATTTTCGGCAAATCTCGCTTACAGGCACGTAACTAAGTCGTTCCGAACGAAGGAAACTTGCGTACATACGATCTTAGCTTTGTGCCGAGAAGCGTTGTTCCTCAATTTCCTTGATGTGTTATGAAAACTTTCGGTATATCTCACTTACAGGTACGTAACTAAGTCGTTCCGAACGAAGGAAACTTGCGTACATAGCGATCTTAGCTCTGTGTGCCGAGAAGCGTTGTTCCTCAATTTCCTTGATGTGTTATGAAAATTTTCGGCAAATCTCGCTTACAGGCACGTAACTAAGTCGTTCCGAACGAAGGAAACTTGCGTACATAGCGATCTTAGCTCTGTGTGCCGAGAAGCGTTGTTCCTCAATTTCCTTGATGTGTTATGAAAATTTTCGGCAAATCTCGCTTACAGGCACGTAACTAAGTCGTTCCGAACGAAGGAAACTTGCGTACATAGCGATCTTAGCTCTGTGTGCCGAGAAGCGTTGTTCCTCATTTCCTTGATGTGTTATGAAAACTTTCGGTATATCTCACTTACAGGTACGTAACTAAGTCGTTCCGAACGAAGGAAACTTGCGTACATAGCGATCTTAGCTCTGTGTGCCGAGAAGCGTTGTTCCTCTATTTCCTTGATGTGTTATGAAAATTTTCGGCAAATCTCGCTTACAGGCACGTAACTAAGTCGTTCCGAACGAAGGAAACTTGCGTACATAGCGATCTTAGCTCTGTGTGCCGAGAAGCGTTGTTCCTCAATTTCCTTGATGTGTTATGAAAACTTTCGGTATATCTCACTTACAGGTACGTAACTAAGTCGTTCCGAACGAAGGAAACTTGCGTACATAGCGATCTTAGCTCTGTGTGCCGAGAAGCGTTGTTCCTCAATTTCCTTGATGTGTTATGAAAATTTTCGGCAAATCTCGCTTACAGCACGTAACTAAGTCGTTCCGAACGAAGGAAACTTGCGTACATAGCGATCTTAGCTCTGTGTGCCGAGAACGTTGGTTCCGTAGAACCGTGTCTATCGTGTCCTTCCTCAATTTCCTTGATGTGTTATGAAAATTTTCGGCAAATCTCGCTTACAGGCACGTAACTAAGTCGTTCCGAACGAAGGAAACTGCGTACATAGCGATCTTATCTCTGTGGTCGAGAAGCGTTGTTCCTCAATTTCCTTGATGTGTTATGAAAATTTTCGGCAAATCTCGCTTACAGGCACGTAACTAAGTCGTTCCGAACGAAGGAAACTTGCGTACATAGCGATCTTAGCTTGTGTGCCGAGAAGCGTTGTTCCTCAATTTCCTTGATGTGTTATGAAAACTTTCGGTATATCTCACTTACAGGTACGTAACTAAGTCGTTCCGAACGAAGGAAACTTGCGTACATAGCGATCTTAGCTTGTGTGCCGAGAAGCGTTGTTCCTATCCGTTAGAAATTCCAATCTCGCTTACAGGTACGTATAATCGTTCCGAGAGAGATCGTTCCGGCGATACTGCGTCATAGCGTCTAGTTGTGTCCAAAGCGTTGTTCCTCAATTTCCTTGATGTGTTATGAAAATTTTCGGCAAATCTCGCTTACAGGCACGTAACTAAGTCGTTCCGAACGAAGGAAACTTGCGTACATAGCGATCTTAGCTCTGTGTGCCGAGAAGCGTTGTTCCTCATTTCCTTGATGTGTTATGAAAATTTTCGGCAAATCTCGCTTACAGGCACGTAACTAAGTCGTTCCGAACGAAGGAAACTTGCGTACATAGCGATCTTAGCTCTGTGTGCCGAGAAGCGTTGTTCCTCAATTTCCTTGATGTGTTATGAAAATTTTCGGCAAATCTCGCTTACAGGCACGTAACTAAGTCGTTCCGAACGAAGGAAACTTGCGTACATAGCGATCTTAGCTCTGTGTGCCGAGAAGCGTTGTTCCTCATTTCCTTGATGTGTTATGAAAACTTTCGGTATATCTCACTTACAGGTACGTAACTAAGTCGTTCCGAACGAAGGAAACTTGCGTACATAGCGATCTTAGCTCTGTGTGCCGAGAAGCGTTGTTCCTCAATTTCCTTGATGTGTTATGAAAATTTTCGGCAAATCTCGCTTACAGGCACGTAACTAAGTCGTTCCGAACGAAGGAAACTTGCGTACATAGCGATCTTAGCTCTGTGTGCCGAGAAGCGTTGTTCCTCATTTCCTTGATGTGTTATGAAAACTTTCGGTATATCTCACTTACAGGTACGTAACTAAGTCGTTCCGAACGAAGGAAACTTGCGTACATAGCGATCTTAGCTCTGTGTGCCGAGAAGCGTTGTTCCTCATTTCCTTGATGTGTTATGAAAATTTTCGGCAAATCTCGCTTACAGGCACGTAACTAAGTCGTTCCGAACGAAGGAAACTTGCGTACATAGCGATCTTAGCTCTGTGTGCCGAGAAGCGTTGTTCCTCAATTTCCTTGATGTGTTATGAAAACTTTCGGTATATCTCACTTACAGGTACGTAACTAAGTCGTTCCGAACGAAGGAAACTTGCGTACATAGCGATCTTAGCTCTGTGTGCCGAGAAGCGTTGTTCCTAATTTCCTTGATGTGTTATGAAAATTTTCGGCAAATCTCGCTTACAGCACGTAACTAAGTCGTTCCGAACGAAGGAAACTTGCGTACATAGCGATCTTAGCTCTGTGTGCCGAGAAGCGTTGTTCCGTTTTGTTCCTCCTAATTTCCTTGATGTGTTATGAAAATTTTCGGCAAATCTCGCTTACAGCACGTAACTAAGTCGTTCCGAACGAAGGAAACTGCGTACATAGCGATCTTATCTCTGTGAGTCGAGAAGCGTTGTTCCTCAATTTCCTTGATGTGTTATGAAAATTTTCGGCAAATCTCGCTTACAGGCACGTAACTAAGTCGTTCCGAACGAAGGAAACTTGCGTACATACGATCTTAGCTTTGTGCCGAGAAGCGTTGTTCCTCATTTCCTTGATGTGTTATGAAAACTTTCGGTATATCTCACTTACAGGTACGTAACTAAGTCGTTCCGAACGAAGGAAACTTGCGTACATAGCGATCTTAGCTTTGTGTGCCGAGAAGCGTTGTTCCTATCCTTGAGGTTATGATCGTTCCTTACGTTATCGTCGGTTCTATAATCTTGTCTTGTGCAGTTGATCGTTCCGTGTCCGATACTGCGTGTCAATGAGCGGTGTCACGTTGTGTCCAAAGCGTTGTTCCTCAATTTCCTTGATGTGTTATGAAAATTTTCGGCAAATCTCGCTTACAGGCACGTAACTAAGTCGTTCCGAACGAAGGAAACTTGCGTACATAGCGATCTTAGCTCTGTGTGCCGAGAAGCGTTGTTCCTCATTTCCTTGATGTGTTATGAAAATTTTCGGCAAATCTCGCTTACAGGCACGTAACTAAGTCGTTCCGAACGAAGGAAACTTGCGTACATAGCGATCTTAGCTCTGTGTGCCGAGAAGCGTTGTTCCTCAATTTCCTTGATGTGTTATGAAAACTTTCGGTATATCTCACTTACAGGTACGTAACTAAGTCGTTCCGAACGAAGGAAACTTGCGTACATAGCGATCTTAGCTCTGTGTGCCGAGAAGCGTTGTTCCTCAATTTCCTTGATGTGTTATGAAAATTTTCGGCAAATCTCGCTTACAGGCACGTAACTAAGTCGTTCCGAACGAAGGAAACTTGCGTACATAGCGATCTTAGCTCTGTGTGCCGAGAAGCGTTGTTCCTCAATTTCCTTGATGTGTTATGAAAACTTTCGGTATATCTCACTTACAGGTACGTAACTAAGTCGTTCCGAACGAAGGAAACTTGCGTACATAGCGATCTTAGCTCTGTGTGCCGAGAAGCGTTGTTCCTCAATTTCCTTGATGTGTTATGAAAACTTTCGGTATATCTCACTTACAGGTACGTAACTAAGTCGTTCCGAACGAAGGAAACTTGCGTACATAGCGATCTTAGCTCTGTGTGCCGAGAAGCGTTGTTCCTCTATTTCCTTGATGTGTTATGAAAATTTTCGGCAAATCTCGCTTACAGGCACGTAACTAAGTCGTTCCGAACGAAGGAAACTTGCGTACATAGCGATCTTAGCTCTGTGTGCCGAGAAGCGTTGTTCCTCTATTTCCTTGATGTGTTATGAAAATTTTCGGTCAATCTCGCTTACAGGCACGTAACTAAGTCGTTCCGAACGAAGGAAACTTGCGTACATAGCGATCTTAGCTCTGTGTGCCGAGAAGCGTTGTTCCTCAATTTCCTTGATGTGTTATGAAAATTTTCGGCAAATCTCGCTTACAGGCACGTAACTAAGTCGTTCCGAACGAAGGAAACTTGCGTACATAGCGATCTTAGCTCTGTGTGCCGAGAAGCGTTGTTCCTCAATTTCCTTGATGTGTTATGAAAATTTTCGGCAAATCTCGCTTACAGGCACGTAACTAAGTCGTTCCGAACGAAGGAAACTTGCGTACATAGCGATCTTAGCTCTGTGAGCCGAGAAGCGTTGTTCCTGAATTTCCTTGATTGTTATGAAAACTTTCGGTATATCTCACTTACAGTACGTAACTAAGTCGTTCCGAACGAAGGAAACTGCGTACATAGCGATCTTATCTCTGTGGTCGAGAAGCGTTGTTCCTCAATTTCCTTGATGTGTTATGAAAATTTTCGGCAAATCTCGCTTACAGGCACGTAACTAAGTCGTTCCGAACGAAGGAAACTTGCGTACATAGCGATCTTAGCTCTGTGTGCCGAGAAGCGTTGTTCCTCAATTTCCTTGATGTGTTATGAAAATTTTCGGCAAATCTCGCTTACAGGCACGTAACTAAGTCGTTCCGAACGAAGGAAACTTGCGTACATAGCGATCTTATCTCTGTGTGCCGAGAAGCGTTGTTCCTCAATTTCCTTGATGTGTTATGAAAACTTTCGGTATATCTCACTTACAGGTACGTAACTAAGTCGTTCCGAACGAAGGAAACTTGCGTACATAGCGATCTTAGCTCTGTGTGCCGAGAAGCGTTGTTCCTCAATTTCCTTGATGTGTTATGAAAATTTTCGGCAAATCTCGCTTACAGGCACGTAACTAAGTCGTTCCGAACGAAGGAAACTTGCGTACATTCCATCTTAGCTCTGTGTGCCGAGAAGCGTTGTTCCTCAATTTCCTTGATGTGTTATGAAAACTTTCGGTATATCTCACTTACAGGTACGTAAATAAGTCGTTCCGAACGAAGGAACTTGCGTACATAGCGATCTTAGCTCTGTGTGCCGAGAAGCTTTGTCCTCAATTTCCTTGATGTGTTATGAAAATTTTCGGCAAATCTCGCTTACAAGCACGTAACTAAGTCGTTCCGAACGAAGGAAACTTGCGTACATAGCGATCTTAGCTCTGTGTGCCGAGAAGCGTTGTTCCGGCGTATCCCGTTAGACACGCAGTGTCCAATCGATCCGTGTCCTATACTACGTGTCCATCAGCGTGTCCAATAATTCTGTTCCGATCGTGCAGTGTCGATCGTTCCGTGTCCGATACTGCGTGTCCATCGAGCGGTTCCATCGTTCCGTGTCCAAACGTTGTTCCTCAATTTCCTTGATGTGTTATGAAAATTTTCGGCAAATCTCGCTTACAGGCACGTAACTAAGTCGTTCCGAACGAAGGAAACCTGCGTACATAGCGATCTTATCTCTGTGAGTCGAGAAGCGTTGTTCCTCAATTTCCTTGATGTGTTATGAAAATTTTCGGCAAATCTCGCTTACAGGCACGTAACTAAGTCGTTCCGAACGAAGGAAACTTGCGTACATAGCGATCTTAGCTCTGTGTGCCGAGAAGCGTTGTTCCTAATTTCCTTGATGTGTTATGAAAATTTTCGGCAAATCTCGCTTACAGGCACGTAACTAAGTCTTTCCGAACGAAGGAAACTTGCGTACATAGCGATTTTATCTCTGTGTGCCGAGAAGCGTTGTTCCTCAATTTCCTTGATGTGTTATGAAAACTTTCGGTATATCTCACTTACAGGTACGTAACTAAATCGTTCCGAACGAAGGAACTTGCATACATAGCGATCTTAGCTTGTGTGCCGAGAAGCGTTGTTCCTCAATTTCCTTGATGTGTTATGAAAATTTTCGGCAAATCTCGCTTACAGGCACATAACTAAGTCGTTCCGAACAAAGGAAACTTGCGTACACTTCCATCTTAGCTTTGTAATCCGAGAAGCGTTGTTCCTCAATTTTCATGATGTGTTATGAAAACTTTCGGTATATCTCACTCACAGGTACGTAACTAAGTCGTTCCGAACGAAGGAAACTTGCGTACATAGCGATCTTAGCTCTGTGTGCCGAGAAGCGTTGTTCCTCTATTTCCTTGATGTGTTATGAAAATTTTCGGCAAATCTAGCTTACAGGCACGTAACTAAGTCGTTCCGAACGAAGGAAATTGCGTACATTCCATCTTAGCTTTGTAGCCGAGAAGCGTTGTTCCTCAATTTTCTTGATGTGTTATGAAAACTTTCGGTATATCTCACTTACAGGTACGTAACTAAGTCGTTCCGAACGAAGGAAACTTGCGTACATAGCGATCTTAGCTCTGTGTGCCGAGAAGCGTTGTTCCCTATCCGTTAGACACGCAGTGTCCAATCGATCGTGTCCTATACTACGTGTCATCGAGCGTGTCCATAATTCTGTGTCCGATCGTAGTGTCCGATCGTTCCGTGTCGATACTGCGTTCCAATCGAGCGGTGTCCAATCGTTCCGTGTCCAAACGGTTCACCGTTGTTCCTCAATTTCCTTGATGTGTTATGAAAATTTTCGGCAAATCTCGCTTACAGACACGTAACTAAGTCGTTCCGAACGAAGGAAACCTGCGTACATAGCGATCTTATCTCTGTGAGTCGAGAAGCGTTGTTCCTCAATTTCCTTGATGTGTTATGAAAATTTTCGGCAAATCTCGCTTACAGGCATGTAACTAAGTCGTTCCGAACGAAGGAAACTTGCGTACATAGCGATCTTAGCTCTGTGTGCCGAGAAGAGTTGTTCCTGAATTTCCTTGATGTGTTATGAAAATTTTCGGCAAATCTCGCTTATAGGCACGTAACTAAGTCTTCCGAACGAAGGAAACTTGCGTACATAGCGATTTTATCTCTGTGTGCCGAGAAGCGTTGTTCCTCAATTTCCTTGATGTGTTATGAAAACTTTCGGTATATCTCACTTACAGGTACGTAACTAAATCGTTCCGAACGAAGGAAACTTGCATACATAGCGATCTTAGCTTTGTGTGCCGAGAAGCGTTGTTCCTCAATTTCCTTGATGTGTTATGAAAATTTTCGGCAAATCTCGCTTACAGGCACATAACTAAGTCGTTCCGAACAAAGGAAACTTGCGTACACTTCCATCTTAGCTTTGTATCCGAGAAGCGTTGTTCCTCAATTTTCATGATGTGTTATGAAAACTTTCGGTATATCTCACTCACAGGTACGTAACTAAGTCGTTCCGAACGAAGGAAACTTGCGTACATAGCGTCTTAGCTCTGTGTGCCAGAAGCGTTGTTCCTCTATTTCCTTGATGTGTAATGAAAATTTTCGGCAAATCTAGCTTACAGGCACGTAACTAAGTCGTTCCGAACGAAGGAAATTTGCGTACACTTCCATTTAGCTTTGTAGCCGAGATGCGTTGTTCCTCAATTTCTTGATGTGTTATGAAAACTTTCGGTATATCTCACTCACAGGTACGTAACTAAGTCGTTCCGAACGAAGGAAACTTGCGTACATAGCGATCTTAGCTCTGTGTGCCGAGAAGCGTTGTTCCGGCGTATCCCGTTAGGACACGCAGTGTCCAATCGATCCGTGTCATACACGTGTCCATCGAGCGTGTCCATAATTCTGTGTCCATCGTGCAGTGTCCGATCGTTCCGTGTCCAATACTGCGTGTCCAATCGAGCGGTGTCCAATCGTTCCGTGTCCGAACGGTGTCAGCCGTTGTTCCTCAATTTCCTTGATGTGTTATGAAAATTTTCGGCAATCTCGCTTACAGGCACGTAACTAAGTCGTTCCGAACGAAGGAAACTTGCGTACATAGCGATCTTAGCTCTGTGTGCCGAGAAGCGTTGTTCCTCAATTTCCTTGATGTGTTATGAAAATTTTCGGCAAATCTCGCTTACAGGCACGTAACTAAGTCGTTCCGAACGAAGGAAACTTGCGTACATAGCGATCTTAGCTCTGTGTGCCGAGAAGAGTTGTTCCTCAATTTCCTTGATGTGTTATGAAATTTTCGGCAAATCTCGCTTAAGGACGTAACTAAGTCGTTCCGAACGAAGGAAACTTGCGTACATAGCGATCTTAGCTCTGTGTGCCGAGAAGCGTTGTTCCTCAATTTCCTTGATGTGTTATGAAAATTTTCGGCAAATCTCGCTTACAGGCACGTAACTAAGTCGTTCCGAACGAAGGAAACTTGCGTACATAGCGATCTTAGCTCTGTGGTCGAGAAGCGTTGTTCCTCAATTTCCTTGATGTGTTATGAAAATTTTCGGCAAATCTCGCTTACAGGCACGTAACTAAGTCGTTCCGAACGAAGGAAACTTGCGTACATAGCGATCTTAGCTCTGTGTGCCGAGAAGCGTTGTTCCTCAATTTCCTTGATGTGTTATGAAAACTTTCGGTATATCTCACTTACAGGTACGTAACTAAGTCGTTCCGAACGAAGGAAACTTGCGTACATAGCGATCTTAGCTCTGTGTGCCGAGAAGCGTTGTTCCTCAATTTCCTTGATGTGTTATGAAAATTTTCGGCAAATCTCGCTTACAGGCACGTAACTAAGTCGTTCCGAACGAAGGAAACTTGCGTACATCATCTTAGCTTTGTGCCGAGAAGCGTTGTTCCTCAATTTCCTTGATGTGTTATGAAATCTTTCGGTATATCTCACTTACAGGTACGTAACTAAGTCGTTCCGAACGAAGGAAACTTGCGTACATAGCGATCTTAGCTCTGTGTGCCGAGAAGCGTTGTTCCTCATTTCCTTGATGTGTTATGAAAACTTTCGGTATATCTCACTTACAGGTACGTAACTAAGTCGTTCCGAACGAAGGAAACTTGCGTACATAGCGATCTTAGCTCTGTGTGCCGAGAAGCGTTGTTCCTCAATTTCCTTGATGTGTTATGAAAATTTTCGGCAAATCTCGCTTACAGGTACGTAACTAAGTCGTTCCGAACGAAGGAAACTTGCGTACATAGCGATCTTAGCTCTGTGTCGAGAAGCGTTGTTCCTCAATTTCCTTGATGTGTTATGAAAATTTTCGGCAAATCTCGCTTACAGGCACGTAACTAAGTCGTTCCGAACGAAGGAAACTTGCGTACATACGATCTTAGCTCTGTGTGCCGAGAAGCGTTGTTCCTCAATTTCTTGATGTGTTATGAAAACTTTCGGTATATCTCACTTACAGGTACGTAACTAAGTCGTTCCGAACGAAGGAAACTTGCGTACATAGCGATCTTAGCTCTGTGTGCCGAGAAGCGTTGTTCCTCAATTTCCTTGATGTGTTATGAAAATTTTCGGCAAATCTCGCTTACAGGCACGTAACTAAGTCGTTCCGAACGAAGGAAACTTGCGTACATAGCGATCTTAGCTCTGTGTCCGAGAAGCGTTGTTCCTCAATTTCCTTGATGTGTTATGAAAATTTTCGGCAAATCTCGCTTACAGGCACGTAACTAAGTCGTTCCGAACGAAGGAAACTTGCGTACATAGCGATCTTAGCTCTGTGTGCCGAGAAGCGTTGTTCCTCATTTCCTTGATGTGTTATGAAAACTTTCGGTATATCTCACTTACAGGTACGTAACTAAGTCGTTCCGAACGAAGGAAACTTGCGTACATAGCGATCTTAGCTCTGTGTGCCGAGAAGCGTTGTTCCTCATTTCCTTGATGTGTTATGAAAATTTTCGGCAAATCTCGCTTACAGGCACGTAACTAAGTCGTTCCGAACGAAGGAAACTTGCGTACATAGCGATCTTAGCTCTGTGTGCCGAGAAGCGTTGTTCCTCAATTTCCTTGATGTGTTATGAAAACTTTCGGTATATCTCACTTACAGGTACGTAACTAAGTCGTTCCGAACGAAGGAAACTTGCGTACATAGCGATCTTAGCTCTGTGTGCCGAGAAGCGTTGTTCCTCAATTTCCTTGATGTGTTATGAAAATTTTCGGCAAATCTCGCTTACAGGCACGTAACTAAGTCGTTCCGAACGAAGGAAACTTGCGTACATAGCGATCTTAGCTCTGTGTGCCGAGAACTTGTTCCGTATGTTCCTCAATTTCCTTGATGTGTTATGAAAATTTTCGGCAAATCTCGCTTACAGGCACGTAACTAAGTCGTTCCGAACGAAGGAAACTGCGTACATAGCGATCTTATCTCTGTGAGTCGAGAAGCGTTGTTCCTCAATTTCCTTGATGTGTTATGAAAATTTTCGGCAAATCTCGCTTACAGGCACGTAACTAAGTCGTTCCGAACGAAGGAAACTTGCGTACATAGCGATCTTAGCTCTGTGTGCCGAGAAGCGTTGTTCCTTATTTCCTTGATGTGTTATGAAAATTTTCGGCAAATCTCGCTTACAGGTACGTAACTAAGTCGTTCCGAACGAAGGAAACTTGCGTACATAGCGATCTTATCTCTGTGTCGAGAAGCGTTGTTCCTAATTTCCTTGATGTGTTATGAAAATTTTCGGCAAATCTCGCTTACAGGCACGTAACTAAGTCGTTCCGAACGAAGGAAACTTGCGTACATTCCATCTTAGCTTTGTAGCCGAGAAGCGTTGTTCCTCAATTTCTTGATGTGTTATGAAAACTTTCGGTATATCTCACTTACAGGTACGTAACTAAGTCGTTCCGAACGAAGGAAACTTGCGTACATAGCGATCTTAGCTCTGTGTGCCGAGAAGCGTTGTTCCTCAATTTCCTTGATGTGTTATGAAAATTTTCGGCAAATCTCGCTTACAGGCACGTAACTAAGTCGTTCCGAACGAAGGAAACTTGCGTACATACGATCTTATCTCTGTGTCGAGAAGCGTTGTTCCTCAATTTCCTTGATGTGTTATGAAAATTTTCGGCAAATCTCGCTTACAGGCACGTAACTAAGTCGTTCCGAACGAAGGAAACTTGCGTACATAGCGATCTTATCTCTGTGAGTCGAGAAGCGTTGTTCCTCATTTCCTTGATGTGTTATGAAAACTTTCGGTATATCTCACTTACAGGTACGTAACTAAGTCGTTCCGAACGAAGGAAACTTGCGTACATAGCGATCTTAGCTCTGTGTGCCGAGAAGCGTTGTTCCTGTATTTCCTTGATGTGTTATGAAAATTTTCGGCAAATCTCCTTACAGGCACGTAACTAAGTCGTTCCGAACGAAGGAAACTTGCGTACATAGCGATCTTAGCTCTGTGTGCCGAGAAGCGTTGTTCCTCAATTTCCTTGATGTGTTATGAAAACTTTCGGTATATCTCACTTACAGGTACGTAAATAAGTCGTTCCGAACGAAGGAAACTTGCGTACATAGCGATCTTAGCTCTGTGTGCCGAGAAGCTTGTACCTCAATTTCCTTGATGTGTTATGAAAATTTTCGGCAAATCTCGCTTACAAGCACGTAACTAAGTCGTTCCGAACGAGGGAAACTTGCGTACATAGCGATCTTAGCTCTGTGTGCCGAGAACTTGTTCCGGCGTATCCCGTTAGGACACACAGTGTCCAATCTATCCGTGTCCTATACTACCTCAATTTCCTTGATGTCTTATGAAAATTTTCGGCAAATCTCGCTTACAGACACGTAACTAAGTCGTTCCGAACGAAGGAAACCTGCGTACATAGCGATCTTATCTCTGTGAGTCGAGAAGCGTTGTTCCTCAATTTCCTTGATGTGTTATGAAAATTTTCGGCAAATCTCGCTTACAGGCACATAACTAAGTCGTTCCGAACGAAGGAAACTTGCGTACACTTCCATCTTAGATTTGTAGCCGAGAAGCGTTGTTTCTCAGTTTTCATGATGTGTTATAAAACTTTCGGTATATCTCACTCACAGGTACGTAACTAAGTCGTTCCGAACAAGGAAACTTGCGTACATAGCGGTCTTAGCTTGTGTGCCGAGAAGCGTTGTTCCGGGCGTATCCCGTTAGGACACGCAGTGTCCAATCGATCCGTGTCCTATACTACGTGTCCATCGATCGGTGTCCTATAATTCTGTGTCCGATTGTGCAGTGTCAGATCGTTCCGTGTCCGATACTGCGTGTCCAATCGAGCGGTGTCCTAACGTTCCGTGTCCAAACGGGTGTCACCCGTTGTTCCTCAATTTCCTTGATGTGTTATGAAAATTTTCGGCAAATCTCGCTTACAGGCACGTAACTAAGTCGATCCGAACGAAGGAAACTTGCGTACATAGCGATCTTAGCTCTGTGTGCCGAGAAGCGTTGTTCCTGTATTTCCTTGATGTGTTATGAAAATTTTCGGCAAATCTCGCTTACAGGCACGTAACTAAGTCGTTCCGAACGAAGGAAACTTGCGTACATAGCGATCTTAGCTCTGTGTGCCGAGAAGCGTTGTTCCTGTATTTCCTTGATGTGTTATGAAAATTTTCGGCAAATCTCGCTTACAGGCACGTAACTAAGTCGTTCCGAACGAAGGAAACTTGCGTACATAGCGATCTTAGCTCTGTGTGCCGAGAAGCGTTGTTATCCATTTCCTTGATGTGTTATGAAAACTTTCGGTATATCTCACTTACAGGTACGTAACTAAGTCGATCCGAACGAAGGAAACTTGCGTACATAGCGATCTTAGCTCTGTGTGCCGAGAAGCGTTGTTCCTGTATTTCCTTGATGTGTTATGAAAATTTTCGCAAATCTCGCTTACAGGCCGTAACTAAGTCTTCCGAACGAAGGAAACTTGCGTACATAGCGATCTTGTCTCTGTGAGTCGAGAAGCGTTGTTCCTCATTTCCTTGATGTGTTATGAAAACTTTTGTTATATCTCACTTACAGGTACGTAACTAAGTCGATCCGAACGAAGGAAATTTGCGTACATAGCGATATTAGCTCTGTGTGCCGAGAAGCGTTGTTCCTGTATTTCCTTGATGTGTTATGAAAATTTTCGGCAAATCTCGCTTACAGGCACGTAACTAAGTCGTTCCGAACGAAGGAAACTTGCGTACATAGCGATCTTAGCTCTGTGTGCCGAGAAGCGTTGTTCCGCAATTTCCTTGATGTGTTATGAAAACTTTCGGTATATCTCACTTACAGGTACGTAAATAAGTCGTTCCGAACGAAGGAAACTTGCGTACATAGCGATCTTAGCTCTGTGTGCCGAAAAGCTTTGTACCTTAATTTCCTTGATGTGTTATGAAAATTTTCGGCAAATCTCGCTTACAAGCACGTAACTAAGTCGTTCCGAACGAGGGAAACTTGCGTACATAGCGACCTTAGCTCTGTGTACCGAGAAGCGTTGTTCCGGCGTATCCCGTTAGGACACACAGTGTCCAATCGATCCGTGTCCTATACTACCTCAATTTCCTTGATGTGTTATGAAAATTTTCGGCAAATCTCGCTTACAGACACGTAACTAAGTCGTTCCGAACGAAGGAAACCTGCGTACATAGCGATCTTATCTCTGTGAGTCGAGAAGCGTTGTTCCTCAATTTCCTTGATGTGTTATGAAAATTTTCGGCAAATCTGCTTACAGGCACATAACTAAGACGTTCCGAACGAAGGAAACTTGCGTACACTTCCATCTTAGATTTGTAAGCCGAGAAGCGTTGTTCCTCAGTTTTCATGATGTGTTATGAAAACTTTCGGTATATCTCACTCACAGGTACGTAACTAAGTCGTTCCGAACGAAGGAAACTTGCGTACATAGCGGTCTTAGCTTTGTGTGCCGAGAAGCGTTGTTCCGGGCGTATCCCGTTAGGACACGCAGTGTCCAATCGATCCGTGTCCTATACTACGTGTCCCATCGATCGGTGTCCTATAATTCTGTGTCCGATTGTGCAGTGTCCGATCGTTCCGTGTCCGATACTGCGTGTCCAATCGAGCGGTGTCCCAACGTTCCGTGTCCAAACGGGTGTCACCCGTTGTTCCTCAATTTCCTTGATGTGTTATGAAAATTTTCGGCAAATCTCGCTTACAGGCACGTAACTAAGTCGATCCGAACGAAGGAAACTTGCGTACATAGCGATCTTAGCTCTGTGTGCCGAGAAGCGTTGTTCCTGTATTTCCTTGATGTTTTATGAAAATTTTCGGCAAATCTCGCTTACAGGCACGTAACTAAGTCGTTCCGAACGAAGGAAATTGCGTACATAGCGATCTTAGCTCTGTGTGCCGAGAAGCGTTGTACCTGTATTTCCTTGATGTGTTATGAAAATTTTCGGCAAATCTCGCTTACAGGCACGTAACTAAGTCGTTCCGAACGAAGGAAACTTGCGTACATAGCGATCTTAGCTCTGTGTGCCGAGAAGCGTTGTTCCTAATTTCCTTGATGTGTTATGAAAACTTTCGGTATATCTCACTTACAGGTACGTAAATAAGTAGTTCCGAACGAAGGAAACTTGCGTACATAGCGATTTAGCTCTGTGTGCCGAGAAGCTTTGTACCTCAATTTCCTTGATGTGTTATGAAAATTTTCGGAAAATCTCGCTTACGAGCACGTAACTAAGTCGTTCCGAACGAAGGAAACTTGCGTACATAGCGATCTTAGCTCTGTGTGCCGAGAAGCGTTGTTCCGGGCGTATCCCGTTAGGACACGCAGTGTCCAATCGATCCGTGTCCTATATTACGTGTCCATCGATCGGTGTCTATAATTCTTGTCCGTGTCATGATATCTTCCTCGACTGTCAACCTGAGGTTCACCGCTCAACCTAAGTCGTTCCGAACGAAGGAAACTGCGTACATAGCGATCTTATCTCTGTGAGTCGAGAAGCGTTGTTCCTCAATTTCCTTGATGTGTTATGAAAATTTTCGGCAAATCTCGCTTACAGGCACATAACTAAGTCGTTCCGAACGAAGGAAACTTGCGTACACTTCCATCTTAGATTTGTAAGCCGAGAAGCGTTGTTTCTCAGTTTTCATGATGTGTTATAAAAACTTTCGGTATATCTCACTCACAGGTACGTAACTAAGTCGTTCCGAACAAAGGAAACTTGCGTACATAGCGGTCTTAGCTTTGTGTGCCGAGAAGCGTTGTTCCGGGCGTATCCCGTTAGGACACGCAGTGTCCAATCGATCCGTGTCCTATACTACGTGTCCCATCGATCGGTGTCCTATAATTCTGTGTCCGATTGTGCAGTGTCAGATCGTTCCGTGTCCGATACTGCGTGTCCAATCGAGCGGTGTCCTAACGTTCCGTGTCCAAACGGGTGTCACCCGTTGTTCCTCAATTTCCTTGATGTGTTATGAAAATTTTCGGCAAATCTCGCTTACAGGCACGTAACTAAGTCGATCCGAACGAAGGAAACTTGCGTACATAGCGATCTTAGCTCTGTGTGCCGAGAAGCGTTGTTCCTGTATTTCCTTGATGTGTTATGAAAATTTTCGGCAAATCTCGCTTACAGGCACGTAACTAAGTCGTTCCGAATGAAGGAAACTTGCGTACATAGCGATCTTAGCTCTGTGTGCCGAGAAGCGTTGTTCCTGTATTTCCTTGATGTGTTATGAAAATTTTCGGCAAATCTCGCTTACAGGCACGTAACTAAGTCGTTCCGAACGAAGGAAACTTGCGTACATAGCGATCTTAGCTCTGTGTGCCGAGAAGCGTTGTTAATCCATTTCCTTGATGTGTTACGAAAACTTTCGTTATATCTCACTTACAGGTACGTAACTAAGTCGATCCGAACGAAGGAAACTTGCGTACATAGCGATCTTAGCTCTGTGTGCCGAGAAGCGTTGTTCCTGTATTTCCTTGATGTGTTATGAAAATTTTCGACAAATCTCGCATACAGGCCGTAACTAAGTCTTTCCGAACGAAGGAAACTTGCGTACATAGCGATCTTGTCTCTGTGAGTCGAGAAGCGTTGTTCCTCCATTTCCTTGATGTGTTATGAAAACTTTTGTTATATCTCACTTACAGGTACGTAACTAAGTCGATCCGAACGAAGGAAATTTGCGTACATAGCGATATTAGCTCTGTGTGCCGAGAAGCGTTGTTCCTGTATTTCCTTGATGTGTTATGAAAATTTTCGGCAAATCTCGCTTACAGGCACGTAACTAAGTCGTTCCGAACGAAGGAAACTTGCGTACATAGCGATCTTAGCTCTGTGTGCCGAGAAGCGTTGTTCCGCAATTTCCTTGATGTGTTATGAAAACTTTCGGTATATCTCACTTACAGGTACGTAAATAAGTCGTTCCGAACGAAGGAAACTTGCGTACATAGCGATCTTAGCTCTGTGTGCCGAAAAGCTTTGTACCTTAATTTCCTTGATGTGTTATGAAAATTTTCGGCAAATCTCGCTTACAAGCACGTAACTAAGTCGTTCCGAACGAGGGAAACTTGCGTACATAGCGACCTTAGCTCTGTGTACCGAGAAGCGTTGTTCCGGCGTATCCCGTTAGGACACACAGTGTCCAATCGATCCGTGTCCTATACTACCTCAATTTCCTTGATGTGTTATGAAAATTTTCGGCAAATCTCGCTTACAGACACGTAACTAAGTCGTTCCGAACGAAGGAAACCTGCGTACATAGCGATCTTATCTCTGTGAGTCGAGAAGCGTTGTTCCTCAATTTCCTTGATGTGTTATGAAAATTTTCGGCAAATCTTGCTTACAGGCACATAACTAAGACGTTCCGAACGAAGGAAACTTGCGTACACTTCCATCTTAGATTTGTAAGCCGAGAAGCGTTGTTCCTCAGTTTTCATGATGTGTTATGAAAACTTTCGGTATATCTCACTCACAGGTACGTAACTAAGTCGTTCCGAACGAAGGAAACTTGCGTACATAGCGGTCTTAGCTTTGTGTGCCGAGAAGCGTTGTTCCGGGCGTATCCCGTTAGGACACGCAGTGTCCAATCGATCCGTGTCCTATACTACGTGTCCCATCGATCGGTGTCCTATAATTCTGTGTCCGATTGTGCAGTGTCCGATCGTTCCGTGTCCGATACTGCGTGTCCAATCGAGCGGTGTCCCAACGTTCCGTGTCCAAACGGGTGTCACCCGTTGTTCCTCAATTTCCTTGATG
Source organism: Formica selysi (assembly GCA_009859135.1). Lineage (NCBI taxonomy): Eukaryota > Metazoa > Arthropoda > Insecta > Hymenoptera > Formicidae > Formica > Formica selysi. The sequence goes on from WHNR01000479.1 coordinate 26,352, forward strand.
TGTTATGAAAATTTTCGGCAAATCTCGCTTACAGGCACGTAACTAAGTCGATCCGAACGAAGGAAACTTGCGTACATAGCGATCTTAGCTCTGTGTGCCGAGAAGCGTTGTTCCTGTATTTCCTTGATGTTTTATGAAAATTTTCGGCAAATCTCGCTTACAGGCACGTAACTAAGTCGTTCCGAACGAAGGAAATTTGCGTACATAGCGATCTTAGCTCTGTGTGCCGAGAAGCGTTGTACCTGTATTTCCTTGATGTGTTATGAAAATTTTCGGCAAATCTCGCTTACAGGCACGTAACTAAGTCGTTCCGAACGAAGGAAACTTGCGTACATAGCGATCTTAGCTCTGTGTGCCGAGAAGCGTTGTTCCTAAATTTCCTTGATGTGTTATGAAAACTTTCGGTATATCTCACTTACAGGTACGTAAATAAGTAGTTCCGAACGAAGGAAACTTGCGTACATAGCGATTTGAGCTCTGTGTGCCGAGAAGCTTTGTACCTCAATTTCCTTGATGTGTTATGAAAATTTTCGGAAAATCTCGCTTACGAGCACGTAACTAAGTCGTTCCGAACGAAGGAAACTTGCGTACATAGCGATCTTAGCTCTGTGTGCCGAGAAGCGTTGTTCCGGGCGTATCCCGTTAGGACACGCAGTGTCCAATCGATCCGTGTCCTATATTACGTGTCCCATCGATCGGTGTCCTATAATTCTGTGTCCGATTGTGCAGTGTCCGATCGTTCCGTGTCCGATACTGCGTGTCCAATCGAGCGGTGTCCCAACGTTCCGTGTCCGAACGGGTGTCACCCGTTGTTCCTCAATTTCCTTGATGTGTTATGAAAATTTTCGGCAAATCTCGCTTACAGGCACGTAACTAAGTCGTTCCGAACGAAGGAAACCTGCGTACATAGCGATCTTATCTCTGTGAGTCGAGAAGCGTTGTTCCTCAATTTCCTTGATGTGTTATGAAAATTTTCGGCAAATCTCGCTTACAGGCACATAACTAAGTCGTTCCGAACGAAGGAAACTTGCGTACACTTCCATCTTAGATTTGTAAGCCGAGAAGCGTTGTTTCTCAGTTTTCATGATGTGTTATAAAAACTTTCGGTATATCTCACTCACAGGTACGTAACTAAGTCGTTCCGAACAAAGGAAACTTGCGTACATAGCGGTCTTAGCTTTGTGTGCCGAGAAGCGTTGTTCCTCATTTTCC